>JARQOC010000006.1:173702201-173746799 GCA_033576535.1 Allobates femoralis
ATATCGTGTATTCATTGCATTGCTTTTAAATCTTCATAAACAAACTGCAAGCCGGCTGCTGAGGTGATGGTGGGTGCAGCAGAGAGTAGTCCAGCTCCCTACAGCTGGAGCTATTAACTCAGGGCAGCGGTGGGATGGATGTGGATGAGGGGAGTTGTAGGTGTTGCAGTTCTTACCCCTCTGATGATGATGATGGTGCTGAGCCCTCTAGGCACGGCGATAAGCATAACTGAGTCCAATTCAACTTTAACTCCACTTTAATGGGTACCGACAGATGATGATCATATACGGTACAGTCTGGTTTACCGGGGTTCTGTCACCAGTTCCAGGTTCCCCGTTATGGAGTCTCTAGATGTTCTTCCCTCTGTGGCTTTTGGGGTCTAAGTTACTCTTCATAACTCTACCACCCTCGCAGAGCTCTCCCACCAGTCCCCTAATCTCCCATGGTGGGGCACGGTTTTCCTTTACCGGTTCTGACGAGGCCGGTTACTTCCCCCGCCACCGGAACTCGGGTCGTGCTCCTGGATCTAGTTTTGGTATTGAGGGGCGAGGTACCTTCTGGTGCTGTCAGCTACCCATTAGTGATGGGGCCGCAGCTCGTCGGTCTGCGGCCAGAGATAAACGTCTGATCGCTTCGGCTACCCGCACCTGTCGATGCTTCCCCAACGTGACTGACCAGCCGGCTCCAACCAGTCCTAGCACATTGCCCACTGCCACTGTCCTGGTTCCCCTCTTGAAGGTTGGGGTCCCTCCTGGCAGCGTTGCTGTCAGACTAGTCCTTACTGACTGCCTTCCCAGCACTTACTGTCTTTCTAAAACTCTCTCACCCACTACTCTATCCTAGGCTCCACTCCCCCCCTTTTGGGACCTACTAAATTACCGGTCCCCCTATTCTAAGAGGTGTGGTCCTAGGTGGGAGTAAGAATAGACTCCATAAGTTGAACCTTGAACTGACAACTTTACAGGGTTAACACATTATTGTTAAAGTGTAATACTACTCTAGCCATAGGGGCGCCACACTTTCAAAGGGGCCTAAAAGCTGCAAAGAACGTTTAAATAGTTTTACAGTTGAGATCCACTGTTTAGGCACAGATATTATCTTACTACACTATTAATGTTAGTAAGCTTTAGCGCTGATGTCATCCTGCTTTCAGGCCCGATCATGAACTTTAGCCATCCTCATGATTTTCCTAAGGATATTTCAGGTTGCACAGCGGGTATTACACAGCATGGAAACCTGCAGTGCAACCTGATATAACCTCAGTGTTGTCAGTGCTCGTAACGCACACCTCAGCCTAATCCCCCTCCCTGTACCATATAAATGGCGAACCGTGAATAAAGCACAGCAACATACCGGTGAGTGTCATCTACTTTATTTCAAGTCAGCGCTCGTAACACTAGCTGTATCATGAGAGTCACAAATATTGTGCAAAATGTAGGATACATCTCCTGTTAACGTGAGACAGCGCGT
Source organism: Allobates femoralis (assembly GCA_033576535.1). Lineage (NCBI taxonomy): Eukaryota > Metazoa > Chordata > Amphibia > Anura > Aromobatidae > Allobates > Allobates femoralis. Next base: position 173,703,673 of record JARQOC010000006.1, read on the forward strand.
ATGAGGAGCGGTAATGTAAGAGAGTGCAGCACAGTTCAAAGTTGTGGGATAATCCCTGGGTGACCCCTCTAGTCTAAACTGCAGTAATGTTTGTGATGGCACCGCTTGTCACACTCTCACATGTGCCTACGTGCCTGCTCTCACAGCATATGGGTGATGTTTTCTGTGAACATGACCCCACCACATTGTTGTAAGGCCCTGTGTTTGATGCTTCTTTAGAAACAGATTCTTAAAATCTGCATGTCCAGCCTGAAGGCAGCCAAGTCTATAAGAGTTTAGAAGTGCTGTGCCAGTATATATTTTTTTTTTCCTTGCAGATTTGATGCATATTTTGGGGCAGAAGAAAGGAATCTGAACCACATGTACAAGGTAAAAGAAAAGAAGTTGGGCACAGCACTTCTGATCTGTCATATACTTTGCTTGCCTCAGGATAGACAGCAAATTGAGATGCATATTCTCAAAATCTTCATCAAAAAAGCATTAAACAATGCACAGTGGGCATAGAGCCTAAAACAGGTCACGAGAGAGCTGCAGGTTGCAGGTATGGTAAAATGGCCCCCTTGTTATCTCCATAGAATCCTCTAGGGCAGGGGTGGCTAACTACAGTCCTCAAGGTCTTAAAATAGTGCATGTTTTCAGGATTTCCATTGCATTGCACAGATGTTAATTTTATCACCAGCAGAGATGATGATTTCATAACCTAGTGCAATGCTAAGAAAATCTTGAAAACATGTACTGTTTGTGACCATTGAGGACTGCACTTGACCAACCCTGTTCTATAGGAGTGTGTGCAGTGTCTTACAATTCAATACTTCAGACCATCATGCCAGAGGCCTGCGGTTTGTTTTCCAGTCTCTATAGGGCAGGATCAATGCATATCTTTGCTGAAACAGTGTGTGATGTAAAAAAAACTTTACTGTATCACAGGGTATAAAAAGTCTGAAAGACACATATCAGTATACACAGTATAAATAAGGAAAGTTCCAGAGGGATCAGCAGACTACATTACAATGGTGCAATGTCCATTAAGGGCACAGACCAATAATTGCTTTGAGGTAAAGCCCAAAGGCTTCAATCCCACAAATCCATCTGAGAGAAGTACAACTGGAGCTAAATTTGGGAAGGGGAAAAATAAAATTAACAAACAAACAGGCATCCCTCTTTGAAGAACTCAAAAACAACTAAAAAAAATATTCTTTTCCAAACAAAAACCAATAATGACTCAGCTGACCCTAAGCACTTATATTCTACATGAAAGAGGACCCCGCTTACCATAAGATCTTACACTCTACAGTAGAAAGAGAAAATCCCTCTGACCATAAGATCTTATACCTTATAGAAGAGAGAATAAGATAAAGAGAGAGAACTTTGCTGATACATTACAGAACAAATAGACTTACGCAGTTATGTCTAGAGAATGAAAATAACAAATTGTGTTCCACTGGGTACCACTAATCTCTGACCACAATACAAGGTGTATGATAATCTATAAGGTTTATTATCTGCAGGGCTTTATGGGAAGCCTAAATGGATATTCAAAAAGTCATTAGCCTGCTTATTGATGCCTTAGTACTGTGGTAAATGTAAGGCCAGCTTCACAACATGGTTTGGAGCTGTCAGATTGTGTGTGGTGTTTTGCAGGATGCACCGGACACAACCTGACAGCCCCAGACATGCACAAACTGAGAGCAAATATACCCTCCGATCCAGTTTTGTGCCAGATTCATTTGTGCGCAGCTATGCCGCTGTCCAGTGCTGAAATTTCAGCAGTGCGGGTGCAGAGGAGCTATCCGCGGTGCTAAAATTTCAGCCGTGGAGCTCTCCAGGTGCTGAACTTCAGTGGCGGCTAGAATGCTGCGCTCTCCATGGTTCTGAATGAGTGTCCATCGTGCATTTCAGAGACACTGCTCTTTCACATCAGCACCCGGGAACCGGTACCCATAGACTCCTATGTTATGGGCGCCGAATCGGGAGGATCCGGTTTTGTTCAATTTCGCCACCGGAGACAAAAAATGATGCAAGCTCCAATTTGTGTCTGGGGCAAAAAACAAACAAAACCGGATCCTCCAGAAAAAACACAAAACCGGATGGCAAATAACAGCCTTCTGGCACCATAGGATACATGGGGGCAACATTAGATCTGGTTCTGTCCGGTTCACACCGGACAGACCTGGACCCGAAAAATCGTGGTGTGAAGCCTGCCTCACCTGTCATTTTTTTTTTTGCAAACCTCAAATAGAAGTTTCGAAGTATTTGAATTTGCATGACATCTGCGGATTGATCTACTCATCTTTCCAAGGGACTATAAAATGTAATACTTTGATTTATTGGTTCTTTTTGTCACTTTATAAGCATTGATGGCTAACACATAGTTGTGATGAACTTTGCTAAATATATTCTGATATATTTTTTTCACACAAGAGCAGAAGTTTAACTAAAACATAGAATAAAGGTATTTGAAAAAGTATTGTGGGACATGTCCAGCTGATGTAAATCACATATGGAAAAAAGTTTCTGTAAACCTCGTAGTACAATAAAGTTTAATTAGTCCCCACATACCCTTTCCTTACTAAACAATCACTGACAGATAATGAAAAACCTCAGACGGCAGCAAAATGTAAATTACAGGGGAGGGAATCTTACACAATTCAAGTCTATTCTTGCAGAAAATTACAGAAAATATGTAAGAATTGCAGTATACAGGCATTTCTTGTCTGAGATAATTATTGTTTTCACTGGAATTTTGTTAGAACATGTAAACAGTGTCCTTCACATAAACTGGTAAAGTGTAAAATTCAGTAAAAAGACTAAGAATATTCTTAACAAGTTGGAGCCATGGAAAAACATTAAAAACTTACTGCAATTTAGCCATATTTCAGTTCATTTTGCCAATAAAAATGTAACTTGTAATTTACAATGCCTTCAGACAGAAAATGCAATGAATCTTAATTATAGAACAAAATATTGATTAAAAAAACTTCTTAGCATAAGCTATAGTTTTGTCATATTTATTTTGATGTCTTTTTAAACTGTGTTTTAAACCCACAACTAAATGCTAATTTTGTTTCTGTATATAGTAGAAAAAGCTTTAATTACCCTACTTATCATTGTATACAGTATGTTTTTGAATGTAACATGTCTAGGCTTCCTTTGCCCTATCAGGACACATGATTAATGATGAGCAAGTAGGGAAATATTTAGACTCGCTATACCCGTAACAAGTAGGTTCTAATACTTGGGTATTCGTTACGAGTAGCGAGTCCAATGTAAGTCAATGGGAAATGCAAGTAATTGAATGCTGGACCAAAAAAAGTAGTCATAGGGCTGAGAAGAGGCTGAAATGGGTGCATGATTGTTTAAAAGCCGGCAGTAAAAAGCCACCAGCTTTTAAACAATCACTAAGCTGATGCATGCTCCCCCGCCTACCTGCCCGATCCTAACCTGTTCACCTCTGCTCCTCTTCCCCTAACTCTGTGCCCGCTCCAATTCCTGGAAGCGAGTTGCAGGCTATCTCAAATGAACAGCTGATACATCAGCTGTTAGTTTGAAATAGCCGGCGGGAAAGTCGGCGGTGAAAAGACTTCACCACCAGCTCTCCCGCCTGCTATTTCAAATGATCAGCTGATCAGCATCAGCTGTTCACTTGAGATAGCCAGCGGGAAAGTCAGCGGCGAAGTCTTTTCAGCACCGGCTTTCCCGCCGGCTATTTCAAATGAACAGCTGATTATCAGCTGTTGGTTTGAAATAGTGGTCAGGAAAGCCGGTGGTTAAAAGACTTCACCGCCGGCTTTCCCGCTGGCTATTTCAAATGAACAGCTGATCAGCATCAGCTGTTTATTTTAAAAAGCCAGTGGTGAAGTCGTTTTACCGCCGGCTTTCCCGCCTGCTATTTCAAATGTACAGCTGATTACATCAGCTGTTGGTTTGAAATAGTCATCGGGAAAGTCGGTGGTGAAAAGACATCATCGCCGGCTTTCCCGTCTGCTATTTCAAATGATCAACTGTTCATTTGAAATAGCCAACTGTAAAGTCGGCAGTTATGCCTTTTCATCGCTTGCTTTCCCGCCGGCTACTTCAAATGAACAGCTGATCAGCATTAGCAGTTTGTTTGAAAAAGCTGGCATTGAAGTCATTTCACCTGCTATTTCAAACAATCAGCTATTTTTTTTTTAACTAATTAAAAAAAATATATATATAATATATATATATGTATACAATATAAATAAAACGCCAAACACATAACCCTAACTCTAGGGGTTATTATAAGCTTGCCCTAAGCCCAACATTCATGGGGTCATGCCAATATTAGACATGTCCACCATGAATTTCTTTTAATCAGATAAATAAGAAACACAACACAGAGAATTTTTTTTATTGGAAATAACATGTAACACAATTAGTGACTCCATCTTTATTAAAGAAAAGAACATCCTCCAATCCAGGCTTGAAGGTCCCACGACGTCCAATCCGCATCCAATATCATCTGATTGGTTTGCCGGATGACGAACCGATCAGATGATCAATATCAAGCTCAAGGAGCTGTATCAGCTGAACCTGGCGTTAAAACAGGCTGGTAAAACAATCAGCTGATTGTTTAAAAGCCGGGTGGGAAAGCCAGCGGTGAAAACACTTCACAGCCGGCTTTCCCGACGGCTACTTCAAATGAACAGCTGATGCATCAGTTGTTCGTTTGAAATAGCCGGAGGGAATGCTGGCAGTGAAAAGACTTTCCTGCCAGCTTTCCAGCCTGATATTTCAAACAATCAGCTGATCAGCATCAGCTGTTCATTTGAAATAGCCAGCAGGAAAGCCAGCGGTGAAGTCTTTTCACCGCCGACTATCCCGCTGGCTATTTCAAATAAACAGTTGATCAGCATCAGCTGTTTGTTTGAAAAAGCCAGCGGTGAAGTATTTTCACCACTGGCTACTTCAAATGAACAGCTAATGTATTATTTAAAATAGCCACGGGAAAGCAGGCAGTAAAGAGACTTCACCGCCGCTTTCCCACCAGCTATTTCAAACAAACAGCTGATGACTTCACTGCTGGCTATTCCAAATGAACAGGTGATGCTGATCAGCTAATCGTTTGAAATAGCAGGCGGAAAAGCCATCAATTAAGTCTTTTCACCGTCGGCTTTCCCACCGGTAATACAAATGAACAGCTGATGCTATCCAGCTATTCATTTGAAATAGCCGGCGGTGAAGTCTTTTTACCGCCGGCTTTCCCGCTGTCTATTTCAAACGAACAGCTGATGCTGATCAGTTAATCATTTGAAATAGCAGGTGGAAAAGCCGGCAGTGAAGTATTTTCACCGCTGGCTTTCCCACCGCTAATACAACCGAACAGATGATGCTATCCAGCTGTTCATTTGAAATAGGCGTCGGTAAAGCCGGCGGTGAAAGGACTTTACCTCCGGCTTTCCTGCTTGATATTTGAAACGAACAGCTAATGCTGATCAGCTGATCATTTGAACCAGCAGGCGGGGAAGTCTTATCAACACTGGCTTTCCCACTGGCTATTTCAAATGAACAGCTGATGTATCATCTGTTCATTTGAAATAGCTGGTAGCTTGCTTCCAGGAATGGGAGTGGGCACAGAGTTGGGGGAAGAGGAAAAGAGGAGAACAAGTTAGGATTGGGCCGGGAGGCTGTGGGGGAACGTGCATCAGCTGAGTGATTGTTTAAAAGCCGGCAGTAAAAAGTTGGCTTTATGACTGGCTTTTAAACAATCATGCACCTATTTCAGCCTTTTCCTCAGCCCCCAACCACTTTTTTGGGTCCAGCAGCATATTACTTACATATCCCATTGACTTACATTGGACTTCCCGAGTAAGGCTGGGGTCACAGTTGCATTTTTCACAAGCGTTTTTGGAGACCTGCGTTTTCAAAAACGCATGTAAAAAACGCACTCATAGGCCCCCATGTTAAAAAACGCATGCCCTAATAGCCAAAAAGCATGTGTGACAGTCCCATGCGTTTTTGGTGCTTTTCCAAAAACGCATGCGTTTTTTAATATGGGGCCTCATGGGAAACGCATGCAAAAACGCATGTACAATTAGTGCCATTCAAAAACGCATGCGTTTCCCAAAGGAGCCCATGTTAAAAAAACGCATGCGTTTTTTTAACATGGGCTCCTATGGGAAACGCATGCGTTTTTGAATGGCACTAAAAGGTACTAATTGTACATGCGTTTTTGCATGCGTTTTCCATAGGGGCCCATGTTATAAAAACGCATGCGTTTTCTTCATAAACACATGCGTTTTTCAAAATGCACCAAAAAATAGTACATGCACTATTTTTGGGTGCAGATTTTAAAATGCAGCCAAAAACGCAGGGAGCCGTCAGACACCTTAAAAAACTCATGATGACATGAAAAACGCATGTAAAAAAGCATGTGTTTTTAAAAGGCACTAAAAAAACGCATGTCAACTGTGACCACAGCCTTACAGAAGTAAAACTCGTGAGTACCGAGCATCCCAAATACCTCTAGTATTCTGCGAGTAGCGAATAGTAACGAGTATATTCGCTCATCCCTACACATGATGCATCATTTTGAAACTTTTTATTTAGAAAACTGAGCGGTACAGTCTAATTATTTACATTTAGATAGGTACTGATTTGTCTACCATTTCCTTTTCTTAAAATTAATTTATTATTCATAAAACATATAGAACATAGTAAAGTATGACAAAATGCTAGGAAACCCTTTGTCAGGTTACATTAATATTTATTGAATTGTTCCTATACTTTTTTATGACTTTTTCACACAAGTGTATAAATCATATTTCTGCTATTTGTTATTGTTTTTTTTTTTAAATAGACTGATTTTACAATTTATAGACCATACCATTGCAAGTAAATGGTTGGCATCTTAATCAGGTGAGCCCATGGAATTGAATTTAACCCTTTCACTCTGGGGGGATTTTCCATTTTCCATGTATCGTTTTTCCCTCCCCTTCTTTTAAGAGTTATAACTTTTTTACTTTTCCATCAGTATAGTCATATGAGGGCTTGGTTTTTGCAGGACAGCTTGTACTTTTGAATTAAATCATTTATTTTACCATATAGTGCACAGAAAAATGGGGAAGAAAATTCCAAATGTGCAGAAATAGTGAAAAATTTGTTTTGTGTGTTTTTTATTCATTATGTTCACTACGTGGCAAAACTGACATGTTGGTATGATGCCTCAGGTCAATATGAGTTTGTAGATAGCAAACATGCATATTTTTATTTTTGACTAAGTAGAGAAAAATATCTGAAGTTTTTAAAGAAAACAAATTGCACTTTTTGGCGTTTTCCTAGGCCCATAGCATTTTCATTTTTCAAGATCTGGGGCTACGTGACAGGTTATGTTTTGCAGCTTGAGCTGATGTTTTTATTGATATCATTTTTGGGTAAATACCGCATATACTCGCGTATAAGCCGAGTTTTTCAGCCCAAAAATTGGGCTGAAAATCCTCTGGTATACGCAGTCCGGTATATCGTAACAGGCGCCCCCCATAGGTATACAGCCCCCCCCATCAGTATCCAGAACCTCCCCCTTGCTCCGCAAACCTGTAAAGTAAAATCATTATACTTATCACTGTCCCGCTGCCGCTGTCCCGCCGCACCATCGCGCTCCTCCGGCTTCATCAGTCTTCTTCCGGCTTCCTCTTGTCGGCGCAGGCAATGACGTCATTGTCTGCGCCAGGGAGGAAGCCGAAGATGCTGGATGAAGACGGAGGAGCGCGATGGCGGCGTGGGTCAGCGGCGACAGTACAGTGATAAGTATAATGATTTTACTTTACAGGTTTGCGGAGCAAGGGGGGGGGCCCTGGATACTGATGGGGGGGCCTGTATACCTATGGGGCTGGTGTATACTACCCCCTGATACTTGGGCTGCTGTATACTACCACTGGGCTGCTGTATATACTCTGGGGCTGCTGTATACAACCACTGGGGCTGCTGTATATACCTCTGGGGCTGCTGTATACTACCACTGGGGAGGCCTGTATACCACTGGGGGGCCTGTATACCACACTGCTGGGGGCTGTATACCTGTACTGGGGTCCCCTCGGCTTATACACGAGTCAATAGGTTTTCCCAGATTTTGGGGGCAAAATTACGGGGGTCGGCTTATACACGGGTTGGCTTATACACGAGTATATACGGTACATTGTTTTAATCGCCCTTTATTTCATTTAATTGCAATGTTGTGGCGACCAAAAAACTTAATTTTGGTGTTTAGATTTTTTTTCTGTTACGCAGTTTACAGATCTAAATAATTGATTTTATATTTTGTAATTTTTACATTTTTTTCTAATAGTTTTATTTTCAATGGGGTAAAAGGGGTAATTTAAAGCTTTTGTGTCTTTTTTCATACTTTTAAAAACCTTTTAAAAACTTTTCTTATTTATTGTACTTGCCTCACAAGGGGCCTCAGTGCTCTAGAGTCTGGTTGTTTCCCCTGTGTTTGGAAGGTCTACAGCACATCTGAACATAGAGGAAATGTTCACTCCCTGCCGGTGATGTCACTGAAACATCGCTGGCAGGAAATTATTTCATACAGCTTCCAGGCTCATCAGAGGAGCCAGGGCTGTAAAGGAAAGGCATGGAGGACCCGTGGTTGCATCACGTGACCTCTGATCAAGCTGACAAATGGCTCCATCCATGCAAAGGGGCTTTGGATCATGGTGTCAATCACTAACCAAAGGTTTAACAACACTGATTGTATCGCTAATCTGATCCATGCTGTTAGCTACGCATCTCAGCTAGTGACATCAGCAGTGATATGTGGGGGATCAGGACACGGCCAAGGACAACATTGTGTCTTAGTCGGACGTTAAAGACAGTTATGTCTGCAATTTGTGGATGTAAGTAGAGATAAGTGATCCTTTTTGACATTTTGATTTGGTTTAATTGACTGAACGGGCATATGTTCGTTGAACAATATATAAACATTTCGCCGAACTTCCGAACCCCATTCAAATCAATAGGAGGCAAAATCAAGGGCCCAGAATAAACTTTCAAAGGGGCACAAAAGCTGCCAAACAAAGTTCAAACCATTTTACAGTAGAACCGCGCTGTTTTGGCATAGACATAATTTCCTAAATTATTATTTAGCAAGCTTCAGCGCTGCTGTCACCATGCTTCTGGGCCTACTGAACATTCATGAACCTCAGCCATCTTCATGACTGCGGGACCGGTTGAAACACCACAAGATGTGAAACAGGCTGTTGTCCCATACACACCCTGCATTGCTCCTTGTTTTTCTTATGCACTATTATTAAATAAAGTTGGAAGTCCTTTAAGGACCAGAGTTTTGCTGGACTCTTTTCTACATTGAATACAACTGCTTCTACTAAAGGTTGGCAATTCATAAATCTTGTATGTGGTCTATGGACCTCTGAGGCTGATCTGAGGGTCCTCTCTGCAGAAGTCTGTAAATATAACTGGGGTTTTCTTTTCCTTTTTATGACATCGTCATGACTTTCACGCTGTGTGACCTGAGAGAACCTCAGTGGCGTCAGTGCTCCTAACACTAGCTGTTTCGTTAGAGCCTTGATTTTGCACCAGACATAATGGATATATCTTGTCGGTATCGTGACACAGCGCATGCAAGGATCTTCACGTCAGGCAGTGCAACACAGTTTAAAATTTGCAGGATAGACCCTTTGTGACCCCTTAAGTTTGAACTGCAGTAATGTTTGTGATGGCACTGCTTGTCACACTCTCACCAGTGCCTGTGTGCCTGCTCTCACAGCATATGGGGGAAGCTTTCTGTTAACATAACCCTACCACATTGTTGTAAGGCCAACAGTACATCAAAATCTGCAAGTCTATCCTGAAGCCAGAAAGTCTATAAATGTTCACAAGGGCTGTCCAATGGATTTTTTTCCTTGCAGATTTTGTGCAAATTTTGGGGCATAAAAAGAAACCCAAACAACATGTGAATGGGAAAAAAGCAACTTGGGGACAGTACTTCTTACCTGTCATAGACTTTGCTGGCCTCAGGATACAAATGCAGATTTTGATGCAGATTCTCAAAATCTCCATAAAAAAAAGCATGAAACAACACACTGTGCTCACAGTGTCTAAGAGGGTCCAGAGAGATCCACAGTAGTGGTGAAAGGGCTTAAGGATTCTCTTCACCCTGATACCTCAACAAATACTTCTAGGGCAGGGGTGAAATACAGAGCAATCATCAAGTTCCTTTACTTCAAGGCTGCACACTAAGAGACATTCAATAAGATGAAAGAGGTTTATGGTGATGATTTTCCATCATATAACATAGTCAAGAAGTGATATTGTCATTTCAACTGTGGTCAAACCTCAGCATAAACAGCTCCAATACCAGGGCAACCACATTCCACTATTGATGAACACCCTTTCAAGTAAAGGAACTTGATGACTGCTTTGTATTCCACTGAGTCTATTAACAATCCTTACACAACTTCAGCACCTTTAAAATAAAGACATTATCATTTCAGAGTTGCAAATTGGCTTTTAACTTATAGAGACTCATATCATCACTAGAGATGAGCGATGTTCGATTCGAATTGTTCGCCAATCTCAAATTGAGCTGTTTTTGGCGGTGTTCGAGTCATTTGCCGAATTAGAACAATTTGCTTGAAATTCGGCAGTTCTAGTATATGTTCAATAACGCTTCGATCCATTAAAGCTTAATCTTCCTAACCCTAAACCTAGCCCTAATACTGCAAATGAGTATTAATATCCATTTGTGTGTATATTGTGCAGGGGGGCTTGTATCAGAGCTGCAGCAATAAGGTTGCGCTCTTTTTTTTCTTCTAAAGCATGTACAGTGGGGCGGTTCAGGCTGCTGGCCAATCACAACTGCAAAGTCCATTTTTTCACACAACTAATGTCATCATTGGCTGTGTCTGTCACATGTCCTAGGCCTATAAAACCTGGCCATCTTAAAAATTGCCACCATTTTGCTGATAGCTGCTGCAGGTGTTAGACGGCACCCGCGGCTGCTGCTGTGTGCGACCGCTGAACAGTGCAAACTAAATTGTGTTCTCTCAGTCAGCTAGTGAGCGAATACAAAGTTAGGCTAGGGTCACACATGCCATGCATTTTTTTGGTGCCTTAAAAAAAAGCATGCGTTTTTCCATGCTTTTCTACATTTCTGCATGTATTTTTAAGGTGTTTTATGACACCCTGCGTTTGTGCATGTGTTTTTGAATCTGCACAAAAAAATACTGCAAGCTGTGTTTTTTTGGTGCGTTTTTTGGGTCCCTATGGGAAACGCATGCGTTTTTATATGGCACTAAATGATGCGTTTTTGCATGCATTTTTCAAGGCAGCTCCTCACTTAAGCACAAAAACGCATGCCAAAAACGCATGGCACTTTAGGCATGCATTTTTGTTATTGGGGCATGCGTTTTTGCTATTGGGGCATGCGTTTTTTGCACGGGGGCCTATGGGTGCGTTTTTACATGCGTTTTCTAAAAATGCAAGTCTCAAAAACGCATGTAAAATCTGCAAGTGTGACCCAAGCCTTAGATAGATAGGTTTAAGGAGTAGGGACTAGTAATATCAGCCTTTCACTCTCATAGAAGCAGGGACTAGTTTTAATTTTCAGCCTTTTGAGGGCTAGGTTAGAGCAGTCTCTATTAGTTTTTGCCAGGCAGGGTGTGTGTCAGGTGTGTGCCAGTGCTGTGCAAGTCTTTTCACAGCATCTGACCACAGTAAAATAGCTCTTTGAATCCATTAGGGCAGATAATGTAGCACTGCTGTGAAGAAAGCTACACCCCCTATCTTAATTAGGCTTTTTTTTTTTTTGCTGCAGCTAGTCCAGGCACTTTGCTCTGGCTAGTAGCAGACTAGCAGTGTCCCACAGTGGTGTAGCCCACGTGTGAGAGAAGCTACACCTTCGTGTAGTTGATTCTACTAATTTTTTTACTGCAACAAGCAAACCTGTCAGTTTTTGCTTAACAGCAGTGTTCACTAAACCTTCACTGTAGGCCACGTTTAATACAACCAAATACACGGTGAGTGTGGTTCATTCTACTACTTTTTTACTGCAACAAGCAAACTTGTCATTTTTTGCTTAAAAGCAGTGTTCACTAAACCTTCACTGTAGGCCAAGTTTAATACAACTAAGAACACCGTGAGTGTAGTTCATTTACTACTTCTTTACTGCAACAAACAAACCTGTCAGTTTTTGCTTAAAAGCAGTGTTCAGTAAACCTTTACTGTAGACCACGTTTAATACAACCAAATACACCATGAGTGTAGTTCATTTTAATAATTTTTTACTGGAACAAGCAAACATATTTTTTTGTGCCTAGTACCACTGTCTGGCCAATCAGCTCTGCTCGATTTCCATCAGAATATTTTTTGTCAACAACTGCAGAGTTGCCAATTTGTTCACATACAAAATGAGTGGCAAAAGGCCTGCTGCTGGTGGAATAGGCGTGGTGGAAAGGGAAAACAATTTGTGTCTGTGGGGTACGTGGGAAAGCAAGAGTAACATCTGCTGGAGAAAGAGCATCTTGCCAGCCAAAGTAAGATTTCTAATTCTTTCCTTCGGATGATTGATCCCTTTCATACGGACACGACTCAGATGACGATCAATACCAATTCTAAATGAGGCACAAAAAGAGCAGGCATTTTAATGGATAGCAAGTGTAGCAAGTGGCTCTCCTCCACCTCAACTTCTACTTCACAAATACACCAGTCCTCAGAAATGTCACCACAATCCCACTTGCTTCCACACAACTCCCAAGTCTCCAGCCACCCATCTGAGTATGGGGTAAGACAGATGGTTGACTATGCATCGCTCTTCACTCATACTATAACCTGGGAATCAGAGGTCTGCTCAAAAGCTTTTGTGAGTCAATCGAGGTAATGATCTGCACTGATGCCCAGAAGCTTTTGGAGTCGGATCCACGCCCAGATAAAGAAGGTTCTGAACAAGAATAATGTAGACCTCATTCATAAAGTGTCAACTGCACCTTGGAGATCTTGTGAGTCCTTCCTCCTGCATGTAAATGACAGGAGTAGTCATGCTGATAATGGCATAATCATCACTAAACATCTTCCTCAACATTTCAATACTCTACAGAATGGTGCATAGGTCCTTCATTTCAGACCACTCCAGCTGTGTGATTTGCGCCACCTACATCGGGGATCATCTAGGTCCAGTGTTGAAGTTACCATCGTGTCGGCACATCACATTTCAGCTGGTGAACTGGCAGGCCGAACAACTTCTGTGGAGATGCAAGGTGTTGAGCTACGGGATGCGAACGGCAGAAATGAGCACACAGCGACCGTGCCCTCTGCAGAAGACCATCTAGGGACAGATAGTGTGCAAAAATTTGCTGGACAACCATGTTTAATGTACATGTACAGGTTTAATCCTGCGATAAATGGAAGTGGGTCAGTGGAAATCTGTAATGAATGCCCCTTGCATATACAGTATAATAATATATATACATTTATATAACACTATTAATTTCAAAGTGCTTTACATGCATTTTTGCAACTATCCCTTTTAGGGCTTACAATGTAAGCTTTCTATTGGTATGTCTTTGGAATGTGGGAGGAAATTGTAGTACCCGGAGGAAACCAACACAAACACAGGGAGAACATACAAACTCCTTGAAGATATTTTCCTTGGTGAGATTTGAATCCAGCACTCCAGCGTTACAAGTGTAATTATGGTAACAAAAGTATATTCTGCAGGATGATGAAATAATGACAATATCTAATTTAAAATATATGCTTGTTTATCTTTTACTTCTTTTACTAGGTAAGATTATTTTAAATAAAAAAATAATATATATTTTTTTTGAGACACATTGTTTTCCATGTTACCTAAATAAATATTGTGATCATTTTTTGGTATGGGTCATTCTGACATCAGGGATATTAGTAATTGGATTCTTTTACAACTAAAAACTTTTTTTTTTTGCTTTCTCCCACTCTTTGTTGGTTTTGCTTCTGATTTTCTTTTTATCAAATTACTGAAAAGTGAGTTCAGACTTAGACCCCAGTCAGACGTCTCTGTTACATGTACAAGTTCTATGTTTATAAGAGATAGAACAGAAACCAATTATAATCCATGCTGGTACTCACTAATCAGTGTATTTTTACAGACCGTGCATCACTGCAAAGGTCACGGAGATATGTCTATTTTTTTTCGGCAGCATGGACGGAAAGACCCAATATAAGTCTATGGGTCCATGAAAAATACAGAAGTACAAGGATAGCATCATAGTTCTTTCCTTCAAGTACGTGAAGTTTTCCAGTGCAGTATGCTAAAAACAACCCCACACTATGATTATCCCACCTCCAAACTTCACTCTTGGTATTTTGTTTAGAGAGTTTTATACAGTCATGTCCAAAAGCATTCTCATTAGAGATGAGCAAACATTTTGAAGTTCAAGTTCACCGAATGGGCATATGTTTGCCAAACAGATGGTGATCAGTTCACTAAACTTCTGAACCTCATTCAAATCAATGGGAGGCAAAATCAAATGCCTAGAAAACACATTAAAAGAGCCCAAAAGCTGACAAACACATCTCAAACTGTTTTACTGTGGATCCAGTTATTTTTGTGCAGCTATTAGCGTCAAAGAATATAATTTACCAAGCTCCAGCGCTGCTGTCACCCTCCTTCTGAGCCTGATCATGAGCCTCACTACTCCCCCCTTGATCCGTTAAAGTCAGACTTAGACCCACATACCCTCTCTGCCAGTGTTTGTGATTGGTTGCCAGTAGGGCAACCAGAAATAACTAAAAATAAGGAAACAAAAACACAAATCTTTTTAAGCACTATTTAAAAGTGATGATTATTACTGTTCGCCTGAGTTAGTTGTGTAACCCACAACCAGTATATGCGTATGGTACACCTGCTGCAGGATCCACACTCCACATGTACACAGTGGTGATCAGAAGTAAACCAAAAAGGAACAGTGGTTTTGTGATCCGTGCTGCTGTACGTTGAAAAAGACCACAAGTATCCATCAACAAATGGTGGCTTTATTCAACGGATTTCGGAGTTTTATATCCACTCTTTCCTGAAAAATACAACCATTATCTGGTTGTATCCTGAGGAAGGAGTGGGGATAATGGTTTGAAATGCATCGAATAAAACCACCATTACGCAGATCACAAAAACCCTGTTCCTTTTTGGTTTAATTCTGATTACCACCATGTACACATGGAGTGTGGTTACTGCAGCAGCTGATACATATACACCCATCTGGAAAAAGTTTTACCCCTCCCATATACTAATGTGCCAAAACAGGAAGTTGATATTCCCAACTATTCTCATTTTTTTTAGGTGTATCCATATAAATGGCAACCCTGTACACATACCTTAGTGTCACCATCAGCCGCTCTCATGGAGTAATTGCTCTGCGGAAATGAGTGTCCTGTCACATAATGTATCCTCGTACTGATCCACCATCTCGTCAAAGCTCGAATACTCATTTGCATGTAATTCTGGAATGTCTGTGGATCTGCACGCAGCTCGGGGTATAATTTGGCAAACACTCCACTGGTGTCTCTGTGAAAAGTAATAGGGTGTTGCCAGTAATAACGCTGTTGACGTCTTCTTCTTTTGCTTTCCGCATCACAGGCAATAGCAAACACATTGGCATATGCGATATCCAGGTACTCACAAAATGTTTCATGTGACAAGGCCATTTTCCACAAAAAAGTGTGAAGGAATGAAGGGGACACTGTATATATAATAACTCACCCACTGGAGGGGGAGTGACATTTTAAACGGATCTGTTAAAAAAAACAGATAGGAACAGATGTCCTCAGATGCCATCAGATGACCACAGACTTTTTTTTAGTGGATCCGCTAAATGGATCCGCTAAAAAATTGGTCTGAGGGCATCCGATGCCATCCAATGCCATCCTCTTTGTTGCATCCATGAGTGTCTGTGGAGTCCTTAAAAATCAAGGATCCAAACAGATCCCCAAAGACAAGGCCTCAAAATTATTGATTTTTTTAATATGGAAGAGGCAGGCATGTACACGAGTCATTCGATCAAAAACAGTCGAGGTGAAAGATCTGACAGTTCTAGTCACATGAACAAGAGTTTTTAGATTATTATAAACACCTCTATGACCTAAGACCGGGCGACTCTATGTGCGAAACTGCAAAAAGTTCAAACTGCAATCCAAGACTTTTTAGATAGATTACAATTACCAACACTCAGTGATGCCCAAAAGCAGCAATTGGTCAAACCCTTCCAAGTGGATGAGCTCATGTCCACCCTGTCGAGGTGCCCCACAGGAAATGTTCCTGGGCTCGGACGGATTCTCAGCCTTTTACTACAAAACTTTCCCCTCTCACCTCCTACCTCACTTACTCAACCTATGCAATGCTGTGTTAGAGGGGCAACCGCTCCCCAGTCAAATGCTGGAAGCCAGTATATCATTAATCTACAAAGAGGGGAAGGACCCGGAACAGTGTAGCAGCTACAGACCGATCTCCTTATTGAATGTCAATCTAAAGTTGCTCTCTAGCTTGATAGCATGGCAAATCGCAATTTTGCTACCAGACCTGATCTCTCTTAACCAAACAGGATTTGTGGGGGGGAGAGAGGGAAAGGACAATACACATATAATATTGCACTTGACAATTTGTAAAACATCACAAAATCCCATTGGTTCTACAGAGAACAGACACTGAGCAGGCCTTCGACAGGGTGGACTGGACCTATTAGAGGGAAATTCTATATAGATTTGGATACCCCCAACTGATGATAAACGCTATAATG
This sequence comes from Allobates femoralis, assembly GCA_033576535.1. Lineage (NCBI taxonomy): Eukaryota > Metazoa > Chordata > Amphibia > Anura > Aromobatidae > Allobates > Allobates femoralis. The sequence continues at coordinate 173,720,418 of JARQOC010000006.1, forward strand.
GTGATGTATGTGAATCCTACTGCACGAATTAGGATCAATGATACATTGATAGACAGCATTCACGATTAGAAACGGTACACGATAGGGATGTCCATTATCACCATTACTCTTTGTACTTACAATGGAACCCCTGCTAAGCGCCATACAAACACATCGGGACATAGAGGGGATCAGACTTAACAATTCGCATATCAAAACTGCGGCATTCACAGATGACCTCTTGATTTTGATGTCTGCACCCCTACGTGGATTCCAGGCTTTGATGCGCCCACTCGACCAGTTTGGCCACCTTTCCAATTTTAAGGTGAATGTGTCTAAATCTGAAGCACTGGATTAGAATATACCCCCTGAAACACTTACAAAATTAAAGACAATATACGTATATACTCGAGTATAAGCCGAGTTTTTCAGCACAATTTTCGTTTTGAAAAATGCCCCCTCGGCTTATACTCGAGTCACTGGGTATTTGCTTGGGGGAGGGCTGTGACCGGGTGCTGGAGGAGGCAGGAGGGGGCCGCAGTGACCACGGGAGGTCACGTGGGGCTGCCTCATTAGTGTAATGAATATGCACGGCTTCCCCCCATCCATCAGCGGCGGGGGAGCGGTGTATATTGCACTACACTGGCCCCCTATCAGTGATCTACAGCCCCCCCTGCTTAGTATGTATCCCCAGGCTGCGGCACACATTAAAATAACAAACTTTTTATACATCACCTTTCCGGCGACTCCTTGCTGGCACCGCCGCGTCCTCCGTCTCCCTGCTTCTTCCTGCTTATGCCGGTGTCATGTGACCAACGCAGCAGATGACGTCATCGCTGCTGCGTCGGCCACAGCAATAGAAGCCGTCACAAGCAGGAAGAAGCAGGGACCGGAGGAGCAGCGGTGCCAGCAAGGAGTTGCCGGAAAGGTGATGTATAAAAAGTTTGTTATTTTAATGTGTGCCGCAGCCTGGGGGGCACATACTAAGGAGGGGGGGCTGCAGATCACTGCAGGGGGCTTGTATACTGCAGCAGTGGGTCTGTATACCACTGCAGGGGGCCTGTATACTGCTGCAGGGGGCCTGTATACCACTGCAGGGGACCTGTATACCGCTGCAGGGGGCCTGTATACCGCTGCAAGGGGCCTGTATACCGTTGCAGGGGCGTATCCTGTATTACCGCTGCAGGGGGCCTGTATACTGCTGCAGGGGGCCTGTATACCACTGCAGGGGGCCTGTATACCGCTGCTGGGGCCCTGTATACTGCTGCTGGGGCCCTGTATACCAAGGAGGGGCCCTGTATACCACGGCTGGGGGTCTGTATACCACTGCTGGGGGCCTGTATACTAAGGAGGGGGCCTTTATACCACTGCTGGGGCCCTGTATACCACTGCTGGGGGCCTGTAATACCACTGCTGGGGGCCTGTATACCACTGCTGGGGCTGAACCAGTATACTACTGCTGTCGGCCTGTATACACTGATGGGGTGATACCGATGGGGGTGCTATATACCGTGATGGGGGCTATATAACAGGATGGGGTCTGATCCATTTCTCACCCTAGGCTTATACTCAAGTCAATAAATTTCCCTAGTTTTGGAGGGTAAAATTAGGGCCCTCGGCTTATACTCGGGTTGGCTTATACTCGAGTATATACGGTACCCATTTGCATGGCCCTGCCAAAATATCTCATATTTAGGGTTGAAACTGTGGAGGTCGGACAGAGACCTATTCCAATAAATTTTTTTACCTCTACTTGAAAATGTGAAGACAACTATAAAAACCTGGAGAGACACTTGTTTGTCCTGGATGGGAAGGAAAAGCTTATTAAAAAGTCTGATCCTCCCCAAGTTCACTTACATGTTTCAAAAGCTTCCCATAATTATCCCAACATCATTTCTAAACAAAATTAACTCAATGTTTTGCACATCTATTTGGCGCAACAAAAAGCCCCGTTTATCATATCGCACCTTAACACTTCCTAGACCTAGGGGAGGGATGGGAGCACCAGACATTATGAAATATTACCACTTCTCAATACTCTCTAGGACGATAGACTTAATAAGAGGAACCCGTAACAAGCAGTGGGTTGAGGCAGAGGAGGCATTATCTCCTCTTCCCCTCCAATTCATTCTTCTCACACGCAACCTGACAAAAGGGATAGACCCTCTTTACAATATGCATATCATGGCCACCCTGAAAGTATGGATGAATTTTATGCACACTTTAGCACCGCCCCTGTCTCCCATTCTCAGACTCTCAGATATCCTGTCCTGCTTTCTAAGCATCTCCTCGGATAGGCCGAGTACCACCCCCAGATGGTTAGATATCTCCATCGACCAAATACTAACTGATGGAACGCTCTCACCACTTGCAGACCTCCAAAGACTGCCAGGACTTTCCAACCTTAATTTTATCAAATGCAGTTTTATGAAGGGGATACTAAAACCACATCTTCGAAACACAGATTTACTGCGTCCCATGATGCCCTGTGAAATGTTATGTGCCAGTGTAGCCAGACCAAAAAACTTTTATCCACCTTATACCAAATGTTGTTAATAATAGAATGCTGTCCTAAAAGGGACTATATCGCCCACTGGAAGGGTATCTGGGATACAAGTTCATACACACCAATTATCATACATTTATAAGAGATTTCATGGCCCAACGCAATGTGTGAAGGCCCAGGAAAATTATTTCAAGATTGTAACACGCTGGTATGTCACACCTAAACAAACCTATAATCTTCAAATTGTTGGAGATGTGGTGATCCCAATGGTGACTATTTACACATCTGGTGGACATGCCCAATAATTTGCCGATTTTGGAGTAGGGTGGAGACCTACATTCAAAGGGTGCTGAATAAGGTACCCAACCTGACACCCGAGATAGCATTCCTAAATTTTCCCCTATGGCACGATAATAAGCGTGCATCCTTGTTAGCACAAAACTTTATCATGGCAGCAAAGTTATTAATCCCGACGTTTTGGAGATCGGCAGACGTACCTACCATAGAACAACTGTAAGGAAAACTTGATTCCCTGTACCAAGTAGCAAAACAATAGCTACAGTAAAGAGTGCACAAAAAGCATTCAAAGATTTGTGGAGACGGTGGATACAATTCAGGATAATCCATAGGGCAAACTAAAGCTAACAGTCCCCGTGCGACTATATAACAGGGTAATCTGGTGTAAAAATTCTCAGAGCCCGCTTTTCCTACCCCGTCCACCTCCCCCTCCTTTTCTTTTCTTACACTCCCCCCTTTTTTGTCTTCCTCTTTCCTTCTTTACTACTTAGTCTACAAATCTATTATTTGATTTGATTGTTGCAATAAATAATCTTCTTATTAGTTATGACCAAATCTGATAAATGGACTGCTCAAGATACGCAAACGAAAGCAACAGCTACTTCACGCAAGAAGCAGCGGCGCGACACTGAACTGTTGATGTTAAATTTAATTTTGCGACAATGACCGACTTAACTCTAACATGCTTTTGTGGACGAATAGAACTACTGATTCAGATTTCATGTTAGCTCAATGTTATTGATTTGTATGTTCATCTTTTCATTAAAAAGACCATTGAAAAGAAAAGACAAAATGTGAAGTGAAAGGGCCTTAGGCTAGGGTTACATTATCGCTAAAAGCTGACGTTTTTCACAACTGCAAATTGTGAAAAACGCTAGCTTTAACGCCTCCATAGGCTCCCATGTTAAAAAAGTCTTGCAAAAGTGCAATTTGTTTAACGCTAGACGTTTTTACAAATGCCACAAAAAAAGTTGCAAGCTGGTGCTTTTGCAAAAACGCATGCATTTTTTTAATATAAGCTCCTATGGGAAATGCATGCGTTAATGCATGCGTTAATGCTAGCATTAAGTATGCATCAAAATGGCAACAGAAAAAAAAACACCTAGCATTATCGCAGGCTTCCCAAAAACGTCCCTCCAAGTGTGACCCTAGCCTTAGAGAAATATACATATTGTCACTTTAGGGAGGAAGTAGACAAACTCTAGTGCCATCTATTGAAAGCAGCAATCCTAAAAGTCATAATTGACTTTTTAACAAGCCTTTCCATATAACTTAGGATTTATACCAGATCAGAGCCCAAATCTGCAGACACTGCTTTTCAGTGTGATTGACCCTCATCAGTGCAGTGTATAGGATCTGACATGGCTGTATTAGAAGCTAAGATGAAGTCTGGGAGAATAGCTAACTCCTTTTGGAGATTTAATCCTTGAAGCCAGCAGTGAGGAGACTTTTAGCCACAATGCTCCCAGGGGAGCACCATAAGGTTAGGTATTGGCCCCAGGTCTTCTGGTGAGCATTTTGGCACCAAAGTAAATAGTTTTATGGTAAAGCAAGTAAAGTTTTAGGGTCATTATATAATATCGAACAACTTTCCCAAACATAGCAGCGTTCACCAAATTTTTGGGAAATTGTTTGGGAAATTTCCGATCCCGAGTCGAATCTGCAATGTTTTTGCCGAATCTAAAATTGACAAAAAAGTTTGCGGAAGGTTCATTCATCTCTATTAAGGACCTTTTCTTGCCAGGTTGTTCTTTGCAACCTAATCTCACGTGTAGACTTTTCGTGACCACTATCCTCCCCTATAAAGAGTCAGATTTTAGCTCAGTTTACACTGGTGGTAAAATTCATATGTATGTTGACCACTGTGAAATAAGCATGTCTGGATTTGTTACTATCTATAAGGATAAAGGTTGGCTCAACTGCTTGAAAAAGGTGCTCAAGGGAAAAGGGAGATAATCAATTGAAAACCATCCCTGGCACACTAAGAGAGAAAAAAAAATGGTACGTTGTTTCTTTCTAGATTTTTATTTATTTGCGTTGTTTATGAAAGAAATCAGACGTTTCGGCTCAACACGAGCCTTCATCAAGTGATTCTGTGTAAATACAAATTAATAAAACAAAAATTCATATATGTCTTTGTGTAAACAACATTCATGTGTTACAAGCCGAGTGATATTGGTCTGTGAGTGCTGGTGATGGTAGCTGCGCAATATGACTAAAGGTGATAAAAAGTGATACGGATGGGAGTGATGTGAGAAAGTGTTGTTCAGGTGATATGAGGGTAAGAAGAATAAAGAACAAAGAAAATAGAAAAGATGGAAAACGGAGGTTGCAGAAAAAACTATATAGACTATATAGATCATGGGGTTGTATTAAAAGGGCTATAAAGGAAGTTATACAAAGAAAAGCATGTACCTTATAGATAAATGATGGTTGCTTACTGAGGGTACAAGTGTGTCCCTTTAGTGGCTGTATCATGGGCTGATCCTATATTCCATTGAAAAGAAATGTACACATATGTGTAAACCTACATGTGCAGTTATAATAGTCACAGAGAAGTGAGTATGCTGGAGATAAGGAAACCCCTAGGGGTTAAACAAAATCTTCCCATATTGTGACTACAGAATGTATCGTGGCATAGGTTACTATGTGTAGCAGGCTCTAGATTTATGCTCATACAACAAGGAGATATGCCTGTTAAAAGTATAGGGAAGTTTAGGATAAAGTATGAAGATTCAGTATAGAGAAAGCCAATGTAAGGTATCAGTTCAGTGACTCCTGTCCTGTGAAGTAAAGGAGGCTAAATTTAGCATGAAGGGTTCAAAAGGAAGCGCATTCTAGACACAGTGATTCTTAAGAATCAACTAGGACAACTAAGTAGTGACATATTTACTAAACCAACTGACAGAAATAGTCTTTAGTTTAGTCCCTAAACCTACTATCTTTCCATCTAACTTGGAATGGAATCTCTAATGGTACCTTTACACGCCGCTACGGAAGGTTAGAAATCACCGGGTGTCTAATGTGCACGTTTCAACGGTTCCTAACAGTACCTGATACCTCATTTACATGCTGCTACAAGGTGCTCCACAGTAGGTTTTTTCGATTCCTGGAAGCACCGACGGGTGCCGCAGGTTACCTTCTGTAGAGTACTTTCCCTGATTTACACGCCGCTACCACAAGGGAATATGGGCGGATCAGGGGCAGCAGGGACAACACATAGCCGTGCCAGAGTTGTGGATTACGAGACGCTCGTACGGTGATTGGACAATACAATAGCATCATGATTGGCCAGCCAGCGCAGGAAGGCTGGCTAATACATGATGCTATTGCAATTGTGTAGTGTGACTGGTCATCTCCTTAAATATGCCGCCCTATGCAGGGACAACCAATCGTAACACAGGAGCTTCCACCAATGATCGCTGATGGGGCGCGGTATCCCGGAGGCTGTGTCACGCCCCAGGGAGTTCACTAGGTGATGAAAATACCTTCCTGTTCCTCGATTACACGCTGCTACCATAGGGTTTATACCTACTTGTTTTTGAGCACGGCTGAAAGACAGGTGTCGACAGAGACCGGTGGCAACAACCTGAATTACACGCCGCTACCTCGGGGTGTTTGAAGGTACAAGTTAGAATTGTCTCCGACACCTGGTGCTTTCTAACCTTCGGTAGCGGCGTGTAAAGGTACCATAATATCTTGGAATATATTGGAATATCTAACTATCTTTGTAGCACACACTGCAGCAGCGGTGGCGTCTGACACTGAGTTCCAACACTGAAAAAATGGTGAGGAGGGAAAATCTCCGTTTCTTTTATGGCAAGGACAGGTGACGTATTCAGCCAATGACACAGCCCTTGTGTGCAAAAGTGTACTTTGCTCTATGTGTACTGATAGGCTGACAGACCGGACCAACCTTAGTAAGTGCGGGAAGGAAAAAAAATAATGGAGATCTGCATTATTTGACCACAGACCTCTCCCCAGCCTCCCCTTCCCCCCACTATTCCTAAACACTGAAACTCATCATAACATTGAACAAAAGCATTACTGTGAAAAGTCAGTAACGCTTTAGGTCAACGAACCATTATCGAATATAACCTCGAATTACCGAATTTTTAGCAAATCGTTCGGATTCGTCAAATGACTCAAACATAGCCCAAAACAGGTCGAATTTGAAATTTGAAATTAGCAAACATTTCCGATCGAACATCGCTCATCTCTAATCACCGCTCACAAGCTTGGTGCAGTACTCAAAGTTATCAAGCACCTCACAAATGTCAGAGATCTATCCCACTCGACAATTGTTGTGTGTTTTGTCTGAGTCTGTCTGACTGGCATGTTAAAACTGGTATTCAGCAAGTGACCTCTGCTGCTCACTTATCCTTGGCAGCATATGAAATGTTGAGTTCCACCATGTTGACAGGTTGCAAATGAGTCGGTGGTTTGGCAAATTACATTGCTTTTGAAGCGCTGCAAGACTGGCAACAGCGGCTGAGGAATGGCGGAAATGAGTGCAAATTCGGCACATGTTCTCAAGTAGGTAAGGCTAGTCAGGGTATGTTTTTATAAATTTCTGCACCACTAGGTTCAGCACATGAGCCATGCATGGCATGTGTACCAGCTTCCCAAGCTTTAAAGCCATCACCAAGTTACACCCATTATCGCAGACAACCAGACCGGGTTGGAGTTGCAGTGGGGAAAGCCACTGATCAGTCTGTTGTTTTATTAGTTGCCACAGCTGTGCTGCAGTGTGTGGTGTTTCACCTAAGCAGATGAGCTTGAGCATAGTGTGTTGCTGCTTTGCCGATGCGCTGCTGTACAGCTCCCAACTTGGGAGTGATATGAAGGGTAATTCAGCATAGGATAACGAGGTGGGGGAGAAGGAAGAGGGGAGACAGGACGTATATGATGCAGCGGAAACCCTGATTGAGGTTGGGCCCACTATTCGTGGCTTGGGTAGGATATGTGATGGTCCAGTTTGAGACTTTGTCCAATCCTCCACCAGATTGAGCCAGTGTGCCGTGACAGAGATGTATCTTCCCTTTCCACAAGTACTTGTCCACGTGTCTGTTGTAATGTGGACCTTCCCAGTTACGGCGTTGGTGAGAATACGCTTTATTGTTTAAGACCTGTTGGTGTAATGCAGGGATGGCACACCAGGAAAAATAGTGTCTGCTGGGAAACGAGTATCGTGGGGCAGCCACAGGCAACAGATCACGGTAAGTCTGTGTCCCTACAAGCCTAAACGTCAATATCTCCACCGCTAGCAACTTGGCAATGTGTGCGTTCAGTGTGGTTGTGGGTGCGTGGCTTGGTATTTATGTCTCATTTTATATATCTGGGGCAGAGACAACTGGACATTTGACTAGGACAAACAAGTGGCTGAGCTTGTTGTGTCCTGCATCAGTGCAACTGCAGCTTGTGAGCAAGAAGTATGATCACCTGCTTCCTGCACAGCAGATTGGGAAGGACGGATCACAGGCGACATAGCAGTGGTTTGACCCGCAGACACAGATTTGGTACCATGTCGTTCTTCCCACCAAATAGGGTGATTGGCAGCCATGTGTTTCCGCATACTGGTGGTGCTTTGGTTGCTTTTGCCCTGGCCTCTGCTCAGCTTCATATGGCAGATGTACAGATGACAACATTTGGTTCAGAAGGACTATCTTAAAAAAATTTCCTGAAAGCAGCTGAATACACCCTTGCCTTGACTTGGGGCACAGAGGGATAGCTCTTGGCAACAATTGACACACTTCGCACTCTGCTAAAACCAGTAGCCCTTCGACTCTTTGTTGGTGTGTCATATCCTCCTTCTTCCTTCTTCCTCTGTGCTGCTGTTCTGGCTATGCGTGCCAGTGGTCCAGGTCGGATCGGTGGTCTCATCATCGACCACCTTGTCGTCCATGTCATCCTCCTTCCGTGTTGATATTGTCGTCTGGCAACTGTGTGCCATCACCATCAGCCTCCACTGCTTTAGGCAGTATATCAAGTGGATGAAGGTGGCCTTCTTCTGGCCATGGGTTTTCAAATATTTGACCATGAACAGGCGATACCGCCTCATGTTCTTCTTCAATGTCACGCGGTGAGAGGCCAGAGGCAACAAAAAAATATGGACCAAACAGATCCTCGGAGTGGCCCAGGTTGGGGTCAAATGTTTCCTGTGACTCCTGATGGGGTTATGAAGTAGGAACAGTTGAGAATAGGAGGACCCAGCGTTCTCAGTATGGACGGGAGACTGTGTGGTTGTGAACGATTGGGTGCTGCTAGAAAATTTTGTGGAGGCCTTATCAGCCACCCAAGACAGTATCTGCTCTTGCTTTTCTGGCTTCCAGACCCATTTACGTTCCAGATCGGGAAATTTCACCAGGAACATAGATGCATCAACCTTCTTCTGTCTCTCAGACTCTGCCTTGTCAGAAACCACTGACAACCCCATGCCCACGTCCACATCTGTGTCCCTGTCCCTTCACAACAGCCTTTTTAGGAATTTGGGGGATTTCTGACGTAGCTGCAGATGTTCAGATGCAGACATTGGTGAACAAGTAGCAATTAGTGCTTTGTGGAAGGTAGCACTACAGCCTAGTACTGATATGTGCTTTACACACAACACTGCAATGGCACAAAAAAAGTGCCCTGAGGTTTAAGGTAATATATTACGTGTGCCAGTCACCACACAAGACAGTGGTGCTGGTTGTGTGTCAGTTGTGCAATACCATGCGTGCGATTCGGTATAAGCACAGCACCGCAACGGCACAAAAAATTTGCCTTGACGTTTAAGGCGATATATTACGTGTGCCAGTAGCCAAACACAAGACAGCGGTGGTGGCTGCTTGTCAATTGTTCAGTTCCGTGCATGCTATTCGGTATGCTATTCGGTATGAACACAGCACCGCAACGGCTAAATAATTGGCCTGCGGGGGTAAATGTGACCCCAAAATAGCTGGGAAAGCTGTCACTACTCCCTGACCTTTTACTTTCAGCTCTGAGAAGAGCTGAAAGATTGATGACTGTACTCTGTGGTACTGTAATACTCCTGCCTGTCACCCTGCACTACAGTCACCCAGTACTACAATATTGGTAGCTCTCACAAGAGCTTTTGGGTTTTACCGAGTATCTCTGTACATTTTGACAAACACAACTCTCCCTTATCAGCTGCTCACACTCTCCCTACACTAGCTGTGTTCTGCATTCAATGTGCACATAATGGCGGCGGCAGGGTTTATACAGATTATACAGAGACTGTGAGCCATAGGCTATGACTCATGTATGACGCTGGGTGGCCAGCCAATCATAGTAATGCCACAACCAAGAAGGTTGTGGCATTACTGTGAATGGCTAATGCTGGGCAGGAGATCCAAATATTGCGAGGCGAGTAGTGAAATACTCTCTATGTTTCGAGTACAATGAGTACCGCATTACTCACCGAGTACCGAATACTTGAGATTATACTCGCTCATCCCTATTTGTTACTATTGCTGCTCAAGTGTTTTGTTGCTATTGTGCAATTTTTAAGCTTATCCTTTTTGTGTTTGTTTTCCTCTGTCTGTCTTCCTTTCCCTCTATAGTATTATAGTAGAGATGAGTCTAGTGCCATTACCGGCATTCTCACTAGCTAAGGTGAGTTCAGGAAAAGTAAGAGCTTAGGTACGTGACAGCAATGGGACAAAAACTCTTGGGAGGGCAAGGCACAGACTCAGGTGAGTTCCAGAAAGTGTCGCTTCTCCTCACTCCCTATAGTCAGGGTTGTGAAGAGCAAGGAAGACAGCGACATGCACCTGAGGCTGACTGCTGGTGAAGTGACAAACTTAATTAGCTAGCTAGAGCAATTTGTCTCAAACAGGATGGAACTACTGCTGAGGACATGAGCCTCAAAGAAAATCATAAGACATGTAAATTTCAGTGGAAAAATAAATATATTGGGGTGTGCATGGCTCCCACAAATATGGCGGTCATATTTTCAGCCTCTGGATATCGGAGGGAACATATAAATATTTTCCTTGAAACTGTGTGGCATGCCTATGAGTCACAAATTATTTACGAACCCCTGGAAGATAGGAAACATGACATGTATACTATCTCTGAATAGGTAAAGTCATAGTTGGAGACATGATGGCAATGTCTCTCACTTGGGATACCCAGGAGTGAGAATGTATGGAAAGCTGGGATTTCATGGTTCTCTGTGGTTCTGGGCACATCCCAAAGACAGCCCCTACATGAGGTCATCAAGGGTTAGGTCAGGAGAGAGATTGAGGGTGTCCACTCTGTTGTTTCATTATTCACTGCCAACTGGCTCCACAGCACCTCCCCTCTGGCTTCTAGCAACTGGTAACTGACTTATGTATATCTGCGTATACTTGTTCTACTCCTACCTCTATTTGCATATCTGTAAATCCATCTTGTAAATATTGTTTTTATCTAATGTGCCATCAAGGCCATTAAATATATAAATCCTGGGCTGCTTTTTTATCTTGATCCTTGAATCTCCTCATCCATGTGCTCTCTTTAACATTACATGGTACCTTAGCTGGTTTCTGGTTAATGGACTGGGCTTATATCTAAAGAGGAACTGGTAGCAGTTCTACAGGGCTGGAAGGAGTTTGTTTTGCTGGGGCTAATGAAAAGAGTCTCCCAGCCTGTCAAGGTTGTGAGAGAGTGTGGTGTTATGACAGAGATTGCGTGAATCACCCTCTCTCACTCCTCATGCCTCCTTGTGCCCTGGTGGACAATGGCTGTCAATGTAAAATGGTACCAAGCTGACCTTACATACCCCTAGAGGTGTGGAATGTCAAGTGTGGGTAGAAGGGAAGGTACCATGTTGCATGGCCCAGACATATTAGAGAAGTCAGGGCGGGCTGCAAGATTCGGTTAGCCACAAAGGCCTTCCTTCTATTTCAACCCCATCATCTCCCCATTGTTACCGTATGCTAGGTATCTGTTTGCCATGACCTGACAGTAATTCCATTTGTTTGACTTGATCGTTTATTGCTTATACTGAAAAGTGAACATGATTAAACCTGTGGCTGCCAGTGTGATTTTTGTGTACTTTCAAATAAAAATGGGGAGTTTAATGCTCATATAATAATAATACCCATTGATCCTGTATGATGACACTTGGTGGGGAATCTTTACAATATATAGAAGGTCTCGTAACTTTACTGGTAACCCTGTACAGTCCTGTAATCACATTGTGGGATCTTTCAAGCCTTTCCTTCTTTAATTGCTTCATAATTGCCATGTACCTGGTGATTAGAGATAATGTGTTTTCCTATAGTGCAAAGGTTACAGATGCAAATAGACAAATCACCCTTGTGAAATAGACCTTGTAAGTGATTAATACATTTATTGTCAAGATGTAAAAGTGAATTCATACCACTCATAAATAATGCATTAAAATTCCATATGTTACAAAATTGAGTATTAGGTGACATGTAGGAAGACAAAATAATATGAACACCCACAGAAGCAATACAGATTATAAAATGTTAATGAGATAATAAAATTCAACAGTCTGTAAAAATAGATACTATTTTGAATTACATGAATGTGAAAATATGTTTCTACCATCTATAGAAAACATTAATTTCCTTTTCTCCTGATATATAAATGATAGCTATTGATGCTTGATGTCATTGAGCTATACTTTGAATTTTAGTTAAAATTAAATACCGTATTTTTCGCTTTATAAGACGCACCGGATTATAAGACGCACCCAGATTTTAGAGGTGGAAAATAGGGAAAAAAATATTTGTAGCAAAAAATGACTTTGATATGACACTCAGGCCCTGCGACCAGTCAGTGTTGGCGTCTGTTTCCTTCGGATGCAGGTGCAGCATGTGAGCAACACCAATGACTTCTGCTCCAGTGTCTGTTGGCGGGGAGACAGACGCCAGCACTGACTGGTCAGAGGGCTGAGTCTCATATCAATATCACATGGGACATGACTATGCAACTTCTGACAACGTTGGAACTGCTGCAGAATCAGGGGTATGGGTGCGTGCACACGATGAGTATACGCAGCCTTTTGGACGCAGCGTCTTGCTGCTGTGTCCAAAATGCTGCGTAGTACAGTACAAGCATAGTGGATGGGATTTGTAGAAATCTCATACTCACTATGCATTCTGACAGCTGCGGTGCGGGTTGCCACCATTCCGCTCCTTCTCAGCATGTTCATTTCATGCTGTGGAGTTGGAAGCGGCTCCCATCGGGGGACTGCAGGTAGAAGCCGCCCTGCACCCGCCGCACACGGTGAGTTCAGGGCAGCTGGGGTCTCCCTGCCTCCACATGTGGCTTCACTTATGTCCGGAGGAGCCGCATCCAACACACAGCTACTCCCGACTGTGAGCGCACACCCTTAGTATGGTCTTTATTACTTTTACAAGGGCCAACAAGATGAATGAGATGGGATTTGTTCATGTAGTAACAATCCCTTTAAGAACTATCACTCCCAGCATGTACTGTAGATCCTATAGCATGCTTGGAGTTCTAGTTAAGCACAGTATTGGTAGTGTTAACTTTACTTTATTAGTGGTTATGTTACATATACATGTGGACTCACTTTAATGTGTCCTGCTTTGCCATCACCCTGCTGAAATGAAGGAAGTGGCCAGTCTGTATATAAAGTTCTGATGTGATGTCCTGTATGAGGGAGGGCCAGGGAGGGGGGCTGTACACTGTGCTGAAATATGATACTCTAGCCCTGTCTCCTAATTACAAGTCACCACAGAGCTTGACCTGTAGATGCAGGGCCAGGGGAGCTGTACATTGCCGTTATATGCAGGCTCCAGCCCTGCTCTCCATACAATGAAGCTCCTGAACTGCAGACCGAGCTTCCTGCATTTCTGCTTGGTGTCAGGGCTCAGCAGGACAGATTACACTGAGCAGAGGGAGTGAGGCAGGACACTGACAAACAAGGTACCTGCTGTGATAAAGTGCCGATCTCCCTGCTCTGCCCCTGTCTTCATGGCAGTGAATCAGCACAGAGCTCAGTGCTCATTCACTTGCCACAGCTGCACCCAGCTCCTCCGTTCTCACTATCTGCAGCACACAATCTCCCCAGCAGCTGCAGGAGCGACCATGTGTGCCGGCTAAGCAGCTTCTCCTGCTCCCTGTGCTCTCACCTCTCCGCTGTCTTCAGTCAGTGCAGAGAGGTGGGTGGGGGGACTGGGAGCAGTGAAGTGAATATCTAAGTAGATAATGAGCCGGGGACACGTGGTGCTCCTGCCGCCTGATTCTTCAGCAGGGACCATTCCCTGTCACTTCTGTCCCCACTTCACTGCTGTCTCCCCCTCCCAAGCAACTGAGGATGCTAGAATGTTATATTCCTTTTATAAGACGCACCCCCACTTTCCTCCAAAACTTGGAGGAAAAAAAGTGCGTCTTATAAAAGGAAAAATACGGTACTTCATAGTAATAATTTTATACAGAAGAGCAACATATTTACATGAGATGGACAATCTACATTGAATTTGGAAATTATTGTTCACAAAATTGATGTTCTTCTAGTTCTCTCCTCAAAATTGATCATTTCTAGAGATGAACGAACCTTTGGAAGTTTGGATTTGTTGTGGTTTGCCGAATGGGCAATGTTTGCCAAACTGTTCATCGAATATCCAAACTCCCTTCAAAACAATGGCAGGCAAAATCAAGGGTCTAGAAAACACCTTAAAAGGGTCCCAAAGGCTGACAAACAGAGCTCAAACCATTTTACAGTGGAGCCATGCTGTTATGGCACAGACATTAAATTCCTACACTTTTACTTAGCAAGTTTCAACACTTCAGTCACTCTCACCATGCTTATGGGGCCTGCTCATGAGCCTCAGACATCCTCATGAGTTTCTTTGAGGCTGTCTCAGGTTACACAGCAGGTATCATGCAGACGAATCCCACTGTGCCCACTGTATGTTGTTTGATGCTTCTTTTTAATCAGATTTTGAGAATCTGCATCAAAATCTGCATGTCTATTTTGAGACAAACAAAGTCTATGAGAGTACAGAAGCCCTGTGCAAACATTTTTTTTTTCTGTTCAGATTTGGTGCAGATTTTGGGGCTGAAAAAAGAAATCTTAACCACATGTGCAAGGAAACAAAAAGCAATGTGGGCGTAGCACTTCTGAACTGTCCTAGACGTTGCTGACCTCAGGATAGACTTGAAGATTTTGATGCAGATTCTCAAAATTTGCATCAAAAAAGCATCAAACATTGCACCATGTGCACAGGGCCTAAGTGGATCAAGGGAGAGATGCAGATGTGGTGAAAGGGCTCAATGATTCCTCTTGCCCCCTGGCTACTTCGATAGAGACTTCTAGGATAACTCATTGTACCATTTAGTAGTGGCCTAGATTTAGTGTACTTGTTCTTGTCTCCCTTATCCTCATGTAAAGCGCCATGGAACCTAATGGCGCTATATAAATAAATAATAATAATAATAATAATTTAGTACCATCCAAAAATGCATGCGTTTTTAAAACAGCACCAAAAAATGGTGCATGCACTTTTTTGGGTGCTGATTCAAAAACGCATGGAAAAACGCAGGGGTGCCTTAAGAAACCCCATGTAGAAATGAAAAAAGCATGCAGAAACTCATGCTTATTTTTAAGGCACTTAAAAAACTCATGCCAAGTGTGACCCTAGCCTAAGAATGGTGTGCGTTTTGCTTAATTAGTGTTTTTAGGCGTTTTTACCGCTAAAAACGCATAAAAACGCTAGCGTTTTTGGCCCCATTGATCTTAATCGAAACGCATGTTAAAACGCATGCAAAAGCACATGAGCATGTTCAAAAACGCAAAACGCATGCGTTTTTGCAAACGCAACACTAGACGCATTTCTTGATGTCTTGGGCAGCGTTGGCAAAAACGCATGTGTTTTGCGGGTTTTGAAAACGCTAATGCGTTTTTCCATGCGTTTCCATTAAAATCAATGGGATCAAAAACGCTAGCGTTTTTATGCGTTTTTTATCGGTAAAAACGCCTAAAACGCTGATTAAGCAAAACGCACACCATCCTTAGATGTGAAGCAGGCCATACTGTTTGTGGCCCTTGAGAACTGCTTTTGGCCAGCCCTGTTTTACAGGAGTGAGTAAAACCCTCAGGCTTGTTGACAAGCTCTGTAGGGCACTATTAAAGCATTTGCTTGCAGTAACAGTCCAGTACACAAGAAGTGAACTAAAATATTTTACTGTAACTCACAGACTCTAGCTCTGAAGCACAAATATAACAATATACACAGTATGTAAATATGACAAAAGTCCCACATGGATGTGATGGCAAGTTATAATGGTGCATGCAATCCAAGTCTCAGCAGCAGTGCAGTGAGTGGTCATTCCGGAAGCATCCTGGGTTTGGAAGAACACTTCCGTTGACATAGAATACCCAGAATGCTGTCTAAAGTAAGCCATAAGTCATTGCGCAGTTCTGGGATTAAGATGCAGACACGCGCCGTCTTGGAAATTGGCAAAAGTAAGAGCAGACAATACAATTACCACTAAATCTTTATATCAAGTGATGTATGGACACCCCATATCCTAAGCGCCATATAAATCCCCATAGAGTTTCAAACTAATCTCATATATTTACTTAGTCTATTAGGACAGAGGAGGCAAAGAATAGAAAGTAAAATTTCAACATTAGAATGCAAAAGTTTAAACTTATAACACATAAGTACATCATAACAATAGGTTGAGAACAAGAAATGACACATTCATATTAGGTAGTATTGGTATAAAAAATCCACATGAGGGGGCGTGGACTGGGCACCATCCCGGAAAGAGATGTGTCAAATCTACTCCTGCTCCCAGGCCACGAATATAGTAAAAAATATCTGTTAATTCTGCTTTTACCTGGTTCCAGCCTCCATTGTTCCACTCTGCAAATACCAGGGAGACACAAGTGATCATTACCCCCGGTGATCACAGGGAGGACAGAGAGGATCGTCGCCTACAGACACAGTGCGTGGAGATCTGCTTGGTGAGGTCTACTGTCACACATCTGCTGCTGCAGGGAATCCCAGTGCCTAGGATCATTGATCCCCATCTGAACCCTGCGGTGACGAAACATCTCCCTTGACCCATAGCTCACAGATCTGCACACATAAGGTACTGCACTGGACCCTCCACCCAGTGGGTGCATGGTCATGGTTGCGACCCCCAGTTATGAATTCCATCCCTGAGGCGGAGGTCTGGGGATTGTGCCCATCAGAACATTAGATAAGCCATCGGCCTGCATGGTACCACCGTTGGTGTGACGGCAGATCCTGGGGCCCCGAGAAGCGAGGAGAAAGAGACGCCAGACCTGCAGTAAAGCCCCTCCCCTAACCTTTACACTACGAGGCAGCGCCATCTTCTCACCACTCCATTACACATTGATTTCCTTGCTGTACTCTGTTAACACCTTGTACCCTGCAACTACTGGAGACGCTACAGGGAGACTGAATATATCTGTTTCTCCTTCCCTGCCCTAATCTGTGGCACTTTTATCTCAGCGTTTAGTGCTGGCCAGGACACCCTCTGGCACCCAAAATCATACAATACTGGCAGCATATTAGTGGAGTGTTCTGGGACACAGATCATAATTACCCACTGACCATAGGGTATAAAGGAAAGAGGATTCTATCTTTATTAATCTTTTGGATCCTATATACCATCTTTATTCACCACACTTTACAGGCCACTGGGCACAACACCTTAAGAAGTGGAGATCCACCTGCTGGTCGTCTTGTGCAATATAACTAATCTGCATGCTAAAACTTCTATTCCTACCTAGCTCAGATCACTGGTCTCCATGTGTAATTCCCTATTTGCAAGGATGACTGTCTAATTGTCTCTGAATGCCCAAGTAGTGATTATAAATAGGCCATGTACACAAGCACTCTTAGGCCAGGGTCAAACAATTGCGTTGGCAGCTTTTAGCGGGACTCCGCTAAATACTTAGATTTTCTCAGTGAAGCGGAGATCCGTCATCCCCGCTGCTTCCTGGTGATGCAGCCCCTGGTCACCCTGATGTGTAGATGGGTACCACGATCAACATCGGGTAACCAGGGGCTGCATCACCAGGAAGCTGCGGGGATGATGGATCTCTGCTTCACTGAGAAAAGCTGAGTATTTAGCGGACTCCTGCTAAAACCTGCCAATGCAGCTGTGTGACCCTGCCTTAATGCTCAGATCAAATAAAGAATGGACAAAAAGTACTACAAGAAACATATCTGCCAGCCAGAAATCTACCCCCCAGGGCGAGCTAGATAAACTCTTGATGAAAAAGCAGGATACTCCCCTGTCCCTTGCTAAACCAATGGAGCAGAGCTTAGAACCTTCCTCTCAAATAGATAACTCAGACATGAGACCAGACGAATCAGATTGTGATTCTATCGCAGAAGAGTCAGTCCCTGTTTCCCGTATGTTTATAAAAAAAAACTTCTAGCGGCAAGTCTGAAACCTCTAGGTAAGGAAATAAAAGGAATCAGATCTGATGTGAAACATATTGGATATAGGGTTAAGGCTCTAGAGAACACCCAAACTGAACTGATTGATGTCTCTAATACCTTGGGAGACTATATTCTTGTCGACCAACATCTTAACACTTTTTCTGGACATGAAAGACCAGGAGAACAGGAGTAGGAAGAAGAATGTCCGGTTTCGGGGCAAACAAAAATCCTTTGCTCCAGAACCCCTTAACAAAGTTTCTAAAGAAATCTTTTGCGCTATTTTAGGCCCTGACCTAGCAGATACCATCATTATTGAATAGGTTCACAGGGCCCTAAAATAATAGCCTAAAGCCAGGAACCACCTAGAGATATCATCTGCGGACTTCTCAACTACCTGGACACTGCAGCCATCTTGGCGGGGGCTAGGGAGAAATCCCCTCTAACCTATGGGGATACAAATTTTTCAGGACATACTACCTACCACTTTGGCTAAGAGGAAGCTGCTGAAGTCATTGATGGACGCATTGGTGGCTAAAGAATTGAGGTTTAAATCGCTTTTCCCTTTCGGTATTGGGATTACTAAAGAAGGCCGTTAAATCAATAAATGTACCCCTAAGGATCTAGAGGAATCCTTGGAATTATTGAAAATTGACCCTATTCCAATCCCTTTATGGATGCCTCTGGGTCTGGGGATGGACATTCTGCGGCTCCTCAGGCCAACGGAGTGGTCCACGAAAAAGAAATCTGTTTCCCTCAAAGCAAAGAAATCTTCTGTCAACCTCACTTGAGACTACTGCTCCTAAGTCTTATTGAGTTTGGGACTGCTCCATGTTAATGTTAATGGAATTGGAGACTGCTGGGGGATTATGGTTTTACCGACTGTCGATTATTACCCCTCCCCTTCTACCTTTCTTGCGGACAAAGGTTGGCCTCTAGAGATCGAGAATACATGTCCTAGCGCTTTCAACTGGCAACTTATCTCTTGACTTTGAACTCTACTGCCCACCTACGAGATCCTCCTTGCATTCTCCCCTTCTCCATCCCTATACCTACCATCTCCTCCCTCTCTCCCTCTCCTCCACCATTCCCTCCCCCCTCTTCCTCTTCTATCCCAAAGAAGATGAGGCCCTCGCTTTTTTGATCACATCTTGGTCAACCCATGGGGAGGATGTGACTAAGTAGTAAACATGGAATCCTGGGAGACCTCTTCCCTCTTTTTCATAGCATTCTCACTATTACTGTTTGGGTGTTGTCTATTACTTAGATTGTTGGTTGATCACTACTTTGGTTTACCATGGTACACTATATCTCATCTTTTAAAAATGGGGTTTCCACAACCCCCGTGCTGAAGATGAGAATGTTTATGTACATGATAATCCCCATGTCTATGGCTGACCAGAATTGGGAGACTCAATCACCGTGGCATCCTATAATGTGAAAGGTATAAATGCACTAGCCAAGCATAGCCAGATCCTCTCTCTCCTATGAAAACATCAGTCACACGTGCTCTTGCTTCAGGAAACCCATTTTAAGGTGGGAAGAACCCCTAACACTTCTTTCTCCCCATATCCAACTTGGTTTAACAGTTGCTCTCCATCAACTTCAAAAGGGGTCAGTATTAGAGATGAGTGGTGTTCGATTTGAAATGTTCGTCAATCTCAAATTTGTCCTGCTTTGGGCGATGTTCGAGTCATACGGCAAATGCAAACAATTAGCTTCAAATTCAGCAGTTTGAGGTTATGTTCAATGACACTTCATTCACCAAAAGCGTAACCGGCTTTTCACAGTAATACTGTTATTAAATGTTAAGATCCAGTTTCAGTGTATAGTGTTCGGGATGGGAGGGGTGGAGGAGGGTTTTGATCAGTGCTGTTGAAATAATGGCGATCTCCATTTTTTTTCTCCTAACCGCATATACAGTGTAGTGGTGCAGGCTGTCAGCCAATCACACACACACAGCAAAGTGCATATTTGCACACAAGCAAGGTGTGAGGTAGCGCCGGGATTGCAAGACAAACGGCCGTGAGCCCGGTATCAGTTTATACAGTACCCGGATTTATTCATGAAGCACAGCAGTGGCACAAGTCGCCGGGTTCTGGGACGCAGCCGGGTACAATGCATACATCCACTGTTCAGTAACACGGTTCCTTCAGGTTAGGAGTTCTCTCCGGTCTCAGTCGCACTGGGCTCCCAGGTTAAGCCGTGTTGTAACAGCACACAGTCTCTTACGCCCTGGAACTGACCGCGCAGCAGGTTCTTCTGCTTCAGCTCAGGCAGAAGCTCTCCACAGAGATCCCAGCCCCTTTCTCCTATCCTAGCATTTAACCCCGTGTCTCCCTCTGGGGAAAACCTACAAGACCCGGCCTGGAGTGGAGCATCCCTCTATCCTACCTTCCATACCGGGTTCAATACGTGACAGTGCACATTCTGGGGGACACATAGCGGCCCTCCCATATGTTCCCCCTCACTGTCTCACACCCCCTCCCTGTTCAAACATGTGGGGTTGAACACCAGCCACCAAACATGGTGCCCGGGACAGGGCATCCGCATTGCCTTGCACTTGCCAGCCCAGTGCTCCATTGAGAAACTAAAGCTTTGGAGGGACAGAAACCATCGGGTGACCCAAGCATTCCATTTCTTGGCATTCCGCATTCAGACCAGGGGAAATGGTCCGTAACCAACCGGAACTGCCGCCCGAGCAAAAAGTAGCGTAGAGACTCCAAGGCCCATTTTACAGCCAAGCACTCCTTCTCCATTACGCTATAATTTTTCTCCGCCGGGGACAGTTTCCGGCTCAAGTAGGTGACTGGATGTTTGTCTCTGTTCACCTCTTGCGACAGCACAGCACCCAGCCCCACCTCAGAGGCATCTGTTTGCACGATGAAGGTGCTTTTGAAGTTGGGACGGATGAGGACTGGCTGTCCGCACAATGCCACCTTCACAGACTGAAACACTGGGGATTCCAGCGCACCTTGACCGACTTTTTCCCCTTTAAGAGATCGGTCAGGACTGCGGTTCGCCCAGCAAAGTTGGGTATGAATCGTCTGTAGTACCCAACGATGCCGAGGAACGCCCTCACCTGTTTGGTAGACACCAGTCGGGGCCAGTTTTGAATGGCCTCAATTTTATTTATTTGGGGTTTGATAACCCCTCGCCCAATCACATACCTCAAGTACCGGGCCTCCTTGAGACCCATAGGACGTTTTTTTTGGATTCACCGTCAGGCCCGCGGCCCTGAGTGAATCCACCACTGCCTGCACCTGGGACAAATGCGTGTGCCAATCCTTACTGAAGATGATGATGTCATCCAGATAAGCGGATGCATATTTCTGATGGGGTCTTAACACTATGTCCATTAGCCACTGGAATATAGCTGGGGCTCCATGCAACCCAAAAGGCAATACGACATAGTGATAGATGCCCCCCGGGGTAACAAAGGCGGTCTTCTCCTTGGCCGACTCGGTTAACAGCACCTGCCAGTAATCCTTGGTTAGATCGAGCGTCGTGAAATACTGGGCCTGCCTTAGTCTTTCAATTAGCTCGTCCACCCAAAGCATCGGATAAAGGTCGAATTTCGACACCTCATTCAACTTACGGAAGTCGCTGCAGAACCGCAGCGATCCATCTGGCTTCGGAATCAGCACAATGGGACTAGCCCATTCACTCCATGATTCCTCAATTACTCCCAGCTTGAGCATTTGTCTCACTTCAGCCGCGATGGCTTGTCTTCAGGCCTCGGGTACTCGGTACGGTTTCATTTGCACCTTTACCCGGGGCTCGGTGACAATGTCATGTTGAATAACGGAAGTACGGCCGGGCAGGTCAGAGAATTCATCTGGATTCTGCTGCACCAACTTTTGAGCCTCCTGTCGCTGTGCCTTAGTGAGGGAGTCACCTATTTTTACCTCGTCAGCCCCTCTCAGGGCCAACAGCGGGGGTTCCCTGGTCAACCCAGCCGGGGGAGCCTCCATGATCAGGCACTCCCGGTCTTTCCAGGCTTTGAGCAAATTAACATGGTATAGCTGTACGGGTTTTTCTCTTCCCGGGTTGGTACACCTTGTAATTCACTTCTCCTACCTTTTCCCGAATTTCATACGGCCCCTGCCATTTGGCCAAGAGCTTGTTCTCCGCAGTGGGCACTAAAACCAATACTCGGTCCCCCACCTCAAAGGACCTGACGGTGGCCCTCCTGTTATACATGCGACTTTGAGCTCCCTGGGCCTCCATTAGGTGCTCTTTTACGATAGGCATGACCGTGGTAATCCGGTCCTGCATATTAGCCACATGCTCAATAACACTCTTATAGGGAGTGGGTTCCTGTTTCCATGTCTCTTTGGCGACATCCAACAACCCTCTAGGATGTCTGCCGTACTATAACTCCAGTGGGGAAAACCCCGTAGATGACTGTGGTACCTCCCCGATGTCAAACATCAAATAGGGCAGTAACTTGTCCCAATCCTTCCCATCCTTGGCAACTACCTTTTTAAGCATGGATTTCATGGTTTTGTTAAACCGCTCGACTAACCCGTCGGTCTGGGGATGGTACACCGAGGTGCGCAGCTGTTTTATATTCAGCAGTTTACACAGTTCTGCGGTCACTTTGGACATAAAAGGAGTCCCCTGATCGGTAAGGATCTCCTTTAGTATCCCCAGGCGACAGAACATAGAAAACAGCTCTCGGGCAATAAGCTTAGCCTTTGTGTGGCGTAGCGGAATCGCCTCCGGGCGACCACGAGGATGTGTTGGTGGCCCCGAGCCGATTTAACTATGGGCCCTACCAAATCCATGTCAATCCGTTCAAAAGGCTCCTCTATAACCGGTAGAGGTACCAATGGACTCCGGAAGGTTGCAATGGGTGTGGTCAGCTGACATTCCGGACAGGAGTCGCAGAACCTTTGGACATCCGCATACACTCCCGGCCAGAAGAATCGCCGCAAGATGCGCTCTTGTGTTTTTTTAGTCCCTAGGTGCTCCCCCAGCAGGTGGGAGTGGGCCATCTCTAGGACCGCCCGGCAGTGTGTCTGCGGTACTACCAGTTGCTCCACAACGTCCTCCCGGATTTTGTCCACTCTATAGAGCAACTCTCGGTTGGTCACCATGCGTGGGAACACATTTTTGGCCCCCGGTTGCTGAGCCACCCCATTTACTTCTATTACCCTTTCCCGTGCCCGGGTCAGTGTGGGATCCTGCAGCTGAGCTGTCCCAAACGCTCCCTGGGGCACTTCCAGCTCTGGAATTGCTTGGGTCTCCTTGACTTCTCCTACCAATACCTCTAGGGGGAACCTATTGGGGTGACACTCTATCCCTAGGTTGGCGACCCCTACGGCAGGTACTCCTGACTCGGGATCATTGGGTTCGGCACCTGGATCCAATAGTGTTTGCGGAGGGCTACTCCTCCTACCCCATAGGGACCAAAACAATGGTAAATCTTTTCCCAGCACAATCCTATAAGGTAGAGTCTTCACCACTCCGACCACGTGGGTTACCTCTCCACATGGAGTGGAAAACATCACCTCCGCGGTCGGATACTCGTGGAGGTCTCCATGTATACATCTGATCCCGATCCTTTCCCCCGTGGGCTTCAACCCGGGGAGTAATGACCCATGAATGAGAGTCACCAAACTGCCTGAGTCCAAGAGAGCCTCTGCTCTGTGTCCATTAATCAGCACCGGGCACATCTGGGGTTCCATCGTGGGAACAGCCGCATCTGCGGCGAGCACGGTGCTGGCATACATAGAAACCCGGCGTGTAAACCTGCAGTCCATGGGTTCAATAGTCAGCGGACAATAGGCTGCCACATGTTCTGGCCCTTTGCATTGCTTGCACCACCTAGCAGTGGCACTGACAGTCTGGAAGCCCCATCCAGGGGAGCCTGGTCTCCTGTTGGCATCACTCCGGAGTACCCCCTCAGCGGGAGCTTGTGTAGGATGGTCCCCAGCAAAGAGACGTGCACCTTTTCCCAGCTTCGGAGGCTGGCGGGACAGACGCAGGGGGGCAGAGTCCCGTATGAACTCCAGGGTGGCTGTATACCTCTCAATCAAACTAACCATCTGGGTCCCCTTGCCCCACCCAACGCTGTATAGCGACTGGCAGAGTTCGTGCCAGCCGGTCATTCACCACCCTTTCCACCATATGGCTTGGAGACAAGAGCTCAGGCTGGAGCCACCGTTTTACCAGCTGTAGTAAGTCATACGCCTGAGATCGAGCCGGTTTGGATTCCAAAAGGACCAGGAAAACACCCGTTGGGCCCTCACATAGGTATTGACCCCCAGTTGAGCAAGGCTCTCACCTTTTAGTTTCCCATAGTCCTGCGCATCCTCCCAACAGAGGTCAGAGTATGCCTTCTGTGTGTTGCCCATCAGGAATGGCGCCACTACTTCAGCCCACTGGCCAGCAGGGAGACCTTCCCGCTCCGCGGTGTGCTCAAAGACGGTGAGGTACGCTTCCACGTCGTCCTCCTGAGTCTGCTTTCTTAATGCTGATCGGACCCGGTGCCGGGCCTCACGTCATTTCGGGGAAGGCGCTGTTGGCGGGTCTCGCGGTGCCATAATTTGCTGTAGGAGCAGTTCATTGGTTTTTTTCTTGTTGCTGAAACTGCTCCTGTTGTCTCAGCTGGGTAAGCACCAACTGCTTTAATAGCTCCTCCATATTGGCGGCAGACTGGAACTGTAGCTTGGCCGGCTTGAGTATGAACATGCAGTCCGTGGAGTATCCCGGAGTTCAGGTTGCCCGCATTCTCCACCATATGTGAGGTAGCGCCGGGATTGCAAGACAAACGGCAGTGAGCACGGTATCAGTTTATACAGTACCCGGATTTATTCATGAAGCACAGCAGTGGCACAAGTCGCCGGGTTCTGGGACGCAGCCGGGTACAATGCATACATCTACTGTTCAGTAACACGGTCCCTTCAGGTTAGGAGTTCTCTTCGGTCTCAGTCGCACTGGGCTTCCAGGTTAGGCCATGTTGTAACAGCACACAGCCTCTCACGCCCTGGAACTGACCGCGTAACAGGTTCTTCTGCTTCAGCTCAGGCCGAAGCTCTCCACAGAGAACCCGCCCTGTTTCCTAACCTAGTATTTAACCCCGTGTCTCCCTCTGGGGAAAACCTACAAGAACCTGCCTGGAGTGGGCGTGCCTCTATCCTACCTTCCATACTGGGTTCAATACGTGACAGTGCACATTCTGGGGGACACATAGCGGCCCTCGCATATGTTCCCCCTCACTGTCTCACAAAGCGCATGTGTCATTGGCTGTGTATGTCACATGTCTTTGCCCTATAAGACCCGGCCATTTTCCCCATCGCCACCATTACCTCAGTGCTGCAGTTGTGTGTCAGTCAGGCACTGCTACTGCTGCTGTGGGCACTATAAAGTGTGACTTAAATAGATAGTGAGCAAATATCAAGTTAGATAGACAGATAGGGAGCAGGGACTAGTTGGAATATTAGATCTTTTAAGGGCTACTTCAGACAAGTAGGAAATAGGGACTAGTTGTAATATCAGTCCTTTTGAGGGCAACTTCAGACAATAGGGAGTAGGGACTAGTTGTGGTATCAGCCCTTTTGAGGGCTACTTCATAGAAGTAGGGACTAGTTGTAATTTCAGCCCTTTTGAGGACTAGGTTAGAGCAGTTCCTAGCAGTGTTTGCCAGGCAGGTATGTGCCAGTGCTGTGCAAGTGTTTTTCACAGCATCTGGCCAAATGTAGCTCAGGCAATCCTTTTGGGCAGGTAGTGTAGCACTGATGTGAAGAAAGCTACACCACCTGTCTTCAGTAGCCAATTTTTTACTGCAGCTAGTACAGGCAAAAGTTTTGGGCTAGTAGCAGTGTCTGGTAGTCAGCGGTGTAGCACAGCTGTAAAGTAAGCTACACCGCCTGTCTATCTAGTAGCCAATTTTTTACTGAAGGTAGTCCAGGCAATCCTTTTGGGCTAGTAGCATTGTCTGTTAGTCAGTGGTGTAGCCCAGTTGTGAACCAAGCTACACCGCCTGTCTATTTCATACTTATTTATAACTGCATCAAGCCCAGGTAATAGTTTGGGCCTAGTAGCAGTGTCTGTTAGTCAGTGATGTAGCCCACTTGTGAACCAAGCGACACCGCCTGTCTATTTCATACTAATTTTTAACTGCATCTAGCCCAGGTAATAGTTTTGGCCAAGTAGCACTGTTTGGCCACTCAGCTTTACTCG
>JARQOC010000006.1:173746899-173762878 GCA_033576535.1 Allobates femoralis
ATTTCCATCCAAATTTTTTTTTTGCCAACAGCTGCAGAGTTTCAAATTTGTTCACATACAAAATGAGTGGCAAAAGGCCTGCTGCTGGTGGAAAGGGGAATAGGCATGGTGGAAAAAGAAAAAACGTTTGTGTCCGTGGGGCAGGTGGTAAAGCAACAGTAACATCTGCTGAAGAAAGACCATCTTCCAGCCAAAGTAAGATGTATACTTCTTTCTGTGGACAATCTGATATGAGCCCTTTTGTACGGACACGACCATCGCTACCAATTGTAGATGAGGCACAAAAAGAGCAGGTGCTTGATTAAATCTCAAGTGCTCCATAAAGTGGCCTCTCCTCCACCTCAACTTCAACATCCCAAATACTCCAGTCCTCTGAGGTGTCAACCCAATCGCACTTGCTTCCTTCCAGCTCCCAAGTCTCCAGCCGCCCTACTGAGTATGGAGTAACATAGATGGTTGAGTCTGCAGAGCTGTTCAGTCACACCATAGCCTTGGAATCAGAGGTCTGTCCAAAGCTGCAGGGAGTCCAGACAAGGAAATGATCTGCACTGATGCCCAGAAGCTTTGTGAGTCGAATCCAGGCCCAGATGAAGATGGTTCTGAGCATAATGTAGACCCTCTTTCCCAAACTGTAACTCCTCTTGTTGGTGGAGACAATGAAGAAGATGCTGATGAGACTCAGATACCTGGTTGGAACGACAACTTGACTTTTCAGTCAGGGCAGGAAGAGGTTGTCTCTGAGGATTAGGGGAGTGAGAACACACAGGGTGATGATGAGGTTGGAGATCCCACTCACTGACAACCCACAGTCAGCCAGTCGATGAGGTCAGCAGAGGAGGTGGAGGAGGATGATAGTGATGATGGGGTTAGGTTGCGCCTTCCTGGACAGAGACAGAGTACTGAAAGCACATCAACAACTGCATCCTCAGCCACAACTCTGCCTCTGAGCAGAATTCGCGGTGGCCCTGCAGGTCGCATTGTGTTAGGTCCCCTGGCACCGCTCCCCAGCTCACCTCTCCTGGGTCGGCATTTCTTGCTCCTCTGCCGACCGGGCATCCGGCGTCCAGGCGTACTGTGTCACGGAGCCGTCGCTGGGTCCCCTTCCTGTCTGCTGAACGCCCAGCTCAAGGGCCAGCATGCTGCAGCTACCTGTCCTCTGGTATATCAGGCCACCTCCACTGATGGGAGGTGCCTGATTATTAAGTTAGTTTGCTTCTGCCTTGCTGGTTGTTGGTCAGGCCTTCCTTGTACTCTCCTCCAGTAGAGCCATTACTGCTCTCCCAGCCTCGAGCTCTGTACCTGTGTTTCCTACCTTGCTATACCTTAGTATAGACTAACCCTATGAGCCGCCCCCCGGTACTACCAGCTGTGGTATTTAGACCCCCTGGGATTGCCCCTGCCAATTGCTGTATAGGGGTTGGTTAAACTAAGACCAGCTCACCCAGGGAAATTCGGTACCATGGCCCAGTGGGTCCACTCCTGGGCGCCTTCCCCCAGAAGTGTGACACATGGGCTCTAAGCCTTGCCTAGCCTGGGCCTTTTTTGACATCGCAAAGGATCACCCAACTCATGTCATCTGTAAGATTTGTCATCAATCTCTAAGTAGAGGCCAAAAACTCAATAGTTTGAGTACTTCATGCATGAACCGTCACATGGATATGAAGCATAAGTCGCAGTGGGAAGCTCACTGTGCTACAATGCGGCCTAGCAGAGTGGGCCAAACACCGTCTGCCCCATCAAGTGCATCCGCGTGCTCTTCATCCTCTGTGACTGTGGGAACAGCAGCCACACATGCTTTTGGACGCAGACCTTCCACCTCTTTATCCGCAACAGGCAGTGTGATTGGCAGGTCATCAGTTCTTTTGGAAGTGGAAACACCTGCTGGTGTTGAGCTCTCTCAGACATCGAGATCATCACCTTTGGATGAAGGCAACATTATACCTCCGTCTGCACCTTCCTCACAAACCAGCAGTTTGCCGGTGACTCCCTACTCAACCCTCTCAGCAAAGCAGCCAGCCCTCGGTCCCTCAGATGTTGACAAGTAAAAGACCATTTCCTCTTAGCCATGACAAAGCTAAGAGGTTGATTTTCACCATCTATAAGCTGTTGCCTACAGAAATGCTGCCTTTCTGTCTGGTGGACACAGAGGATTTTTGAGACCTTATGTCCGTCGCAGTGCCCCAGTACCAGATGCCTAGTCGCCACTACTTCTCTAAGAAAGGTGTGCCTGCCTAAACCAGCATGTCGCACACAACTTACCGCTTCCTTGAGAAACTCTGTGTGTGACAGGGTGCATTTCACCACAGACACTTGGACCAGTAAGCAGTGGCATAACTTCAAGCCTGGGGCCCTGATGCAAAAGCTCCAACGGGACCCCCAATTATTGCAAATCTTTAATAGTATTAGTCTTTTTTTATGGGCCCAAGGGACTTTGGGGCCCCCTAGGCTGCAGGGCCCGGGTGCGATCGCAACCCCTACACCTGTTGTAGTTATGCCCCTGCCAGTAAGCATGGACAGGGGTGTTAAATGTCGCTGACTGGGCACTTGGCAACTATGGTAAGAGCTGGAGAAGGGTCTGCTGTACAAGTCGTGCTGTCCCCACGAGCTGTACGTCAATCCTCTGTATGTAGAAGTTCCTCCACTGCTTCTGCCTCCTCAACCTCGTCTCGGTCCTCCACCTCCTCCCAAAGCCTGTCTGGTAATGCCACCCGCATAACCTCCTTACTATGCTGGCAGCAGGGCTCAATGGCATCAGGTGGTCTTTACCTTGAAATGTCTGGGAAATGTGAGTCATACAGTTGAGCAGTTGTGGTCAGCTCTGAGAGACCGGGTTTCATCAATGGTTGTCTCCACTCAACTTGCAGCCAGGGAAGGCCATGTGCGACAATGCTGCAAACCTGGGTGCGGCCCTTCACCAGGGCAATGTCACACACGTAACTTGTATGGTTCACGTCTTGAACCTGGCTGTCTATCAATTTTTAACCCACTGTCCCGGCCTAGATGGGCTTCTGCAGAGGTCACGGTTGCTGTGTGCTCACTTCCGCCGTTCGCATCCCACAGCTTAACCACTTGCATTGCTCCAGAAGTCTTTCGGCCTGCCGGTTCACTGTCTGAAATGCGATGTGCCGACACGCTGGAATTTGGACTCTGCACATTGTTGCAAGGCGGACTGTGACACCACCCACCGAGCCGATGTTTAGCGCTGCCATTATCAGCATGAATATTCCGGTCATCTACATGCTCGAGCACACTCTAATACTCTAGTATTCGGAGTCAGGTGGAGGGACAAGAGGAGGTTGAGGAAGTACAGGAGGATTCATATGCGGAAGGGAAAACAAGATATCCAAGGTCCAGACAGTCGGCAGCACCAAGGAGGAAGGCTTGGGAGGGTGGGGGAGAGGAATTATCGAGGGCGCATGGTTGCAGTCAAAGTGTTGAGGAAGGTGCAGAAGCCGAGGAAGAAGTGGAGGATGAACTGGCGATGGGCATGGAAAACGCAGCCGATGAGGGAGACCCTGATCACATTTCTGTTGTGCGAAGTTGGGGGGAGAGGGCAGAGGAAGGAAGAATGATTCTCACCTCGCCACCACCAACACAACAAGGATTGGTCCTCCTGGATGCGCTAGACACATGAGCGCTTCTTGCTGCACTACCTGCAACATGACCCTCGGATTGTCAGAATTTGAAATAATGCCGACCACTGGGTTGCCACACTCTTAGATCCCTAGTATAAGACAAAATGTGGCGAAATAATTCCTGCCATAGAAAGGGACCCACACATGCAGGAGTATCAGCAGAAGCTATTACAGAATCTTAGATTTGCTTTTCCACAAAACACCAGTGGTGCACAGAGTGAATCTTGATGCCATGACTGAGGAACTGGAGCCTTGCTCATTTTGGGCTTCCAATCTGGAAAAATGGCCTGAGCTCGCCATTCACACCTTGGAGATCTTGTTGTGCCCCGCAGCCAGAATTCTCTCTGAACGTGTCTTCAGAGCTGCTGGTGGTGTGCTGACAGATAAGTGCACCTGTCTGTTCAGTGACAATGTGGACAGACTAACGTTCATCAAGATGAGCAAATCATGGATCCTCAAGGACATTTCTACCCCCATGTCATCCTGGGGAGACTAAAGGCTTGTGGATTTTTGAATGTGCTTCATGAAAGTAACCATTTTAAGTTTGCAACTGTGGGGCAATTGATGCCACTTGTGGTAACTGTGCCCAAATTTTTGGAAAAAATGGAGACTCCTGTTAGAGTCCCCTTGCTGTGTGTTACATAATATTAGAAGGGCATGACTTGCCTATATCTGTGCCTCCTCCTCCTTTTACTCATCCAGCTCTTTTCTTTTCACATTTTTATATGTACTTGTCACTTTTGCATGTGTTTGTTGTGTCTTCTGAATAGTTTGTTACCTTTTGGACACCTTAAAAGGTGTTTTCTATGTGTTTGTATGTGTTTGTGTTTGCCTGCCATTGTTTTCAATGGTGTTCGACGGTGTTAACTCTACCAGAGTTTTGCAAAAAATCTCATACGCAAAACGCACAATTAAGGCTCTCGCAGTTATCTCAACGGACGCAGAGAAGGCTTTGACCGTATAGGTTGGCATTACATGACGTGAAGTTTGTCTTCCCTCCCCCTTTCATTGATGCTATTTCGTCTTTATATGCTTAATCAGCCAGAGTCAGGGTGAATGGGATCCTGTCAGAGCCATTTAAGATTTACAATGGTACCAGATAAGGATGGGGAGAGAGGGCAGCCCTATTTGTGTTGGTGATTCAGACCTTGATCCAAGCCATTAGGCAACATAAAGAGCTACAGGGAATCAAAATTAATCAACTGGTCTTAAAGACCGCCACTTTTGATCTTCTGTTGTTGATCTCCTATCCAAGGGTGCCATCCCAAAGCTGCTGGAGCTCTTTTCCCTATTTGGAGAACTCTCCAATTTCAAGCTTAATCTTGACAAGTTCGAAGCTCTTAACATCTCAGCCGCCATGGAGGACATTCGGGCACTTAATGTCTCTACCCCTTTCAAATGGCCCAGCAGGAAAATTAAATATTTAGGGATTTATATCACAGACAAACCCACCATTCCTTTCCAACACAATTTCACCCCCCTACTGGAACAAGTTAAGGCCCTCCTAAGAACATTTGACCTTCCTTTTTTGTCCTGGTGAGGCAGAATCAATATAATTAAATCATATATGCTTTCTAAAATCTTTTTTTGTGATGAGTAATGTACCAATATTTTTATCGAAATCTTTTTTTCATTCCATGAATAAAATCATTGCCAAATTCGTCTGAAAATACAAAAAACTCGGCTTCCCTTTAAAATTTTGATTCGCCTAAAACATGCTGGAGGCTTGGGCCTACCAGATTTGCCCTACTACTACCAAGCCATACATCTAGCTAGGTGGTTAAAACTTACCCATCTGGTGGATCAAGGCAATTATAGACACACTAGATGGTGGCCCGATTCTAAAGCATCGGGTATTCTAGAATATGTATGTAGTTGACATACTGTGGCTGACAGAACTTGTTCAGTCAATGTGAGTGAACTACATATATATATATACATTACAGTTCATGTATAGCAGTGCTATGGTATATAGCGGTACATTACAGTACATGTATGGCAGCACTATAGTATATGGCGGTACATTACAGGACATGTATAGCAGTGCTATAGTATATGGCGGTACATTACAGTACATGTATAGCAGCGCTATGGTATATGGCGGTACATTACAGTACATGTATAGCACAACTATGGTATATGGCGATACTCCGCTCCCCATGGCCCCCCGCTCTTCCACAGTAAAAGTAAAAAAATCCTCAGTGAGGATACTCACCTGTCCGCCGACTCGCTCCACCTCCGTCTTCTAGGTCCTATAGGCCTTTAAGACCTGTCATTGCCTGGGAAACCGATCAGCTGATCGGTGACATGACCGCTAACTGCTGGGAAGGCAGGATGGTGATGGGGGAGGGGGCGCAGGATTGTGTCGGGGGGACGGGATGTAGCAAGCGTGGCAGGATGGAGCCGGGGGGGGGGGGCAGGATGGAGGCAGGTGGGCAGGATTGAGCTGGGAGGCGGGGCAGGATGGAGGATGGAGGGCAGGATGGAGACGGGGGAGCAAGAACAGCGGGGGGTTGATGGAGGCGGGGGGCAGGATGGAGCGAACGGGGCAGGATGGAGGGAGCGGGACAGAATGGAGGGAGCGGGGCAGGATGGAGGGAGCGGGGCAGGATGGATGGAGCGGGGCAGGATGGAGGGAGCAGGGCAGGATGGAGGGAGCAGGGCAGGATGGAGCGGGGGGGGCAGGATGGAGGCAGGTGGGCAGGATTGAGCCGGGAGGCGGGGCAGGATGGAGGATGGAGGGCAGGATGGAGACGGGGGAGCAAGAACAGCGGGGGGTTGATGGAGGCGGGGGGCAGGTGGAGCGAACGGGGCAGGATGGAGGGAGCGGGGCAGAATGGAGGGAGCGGGGCAGGATGGAGGGAGCGGGGCAGGATGGAGGGAGCGGGGCAGGATGGAGGGAGCAGGGCAGGATGGAGGAGCAGGGCAGGATGGAGCCGGAGGAGCAGGATGGAGCCGGAGGAGCAGGATGGAGCCAGAGGAACAGGATGGAGCCGGAGGAGCAGGATGGAGCCGGAGGAGCAGGGTGGAGCTGGAGGAGCAGGGTGGAGCCGGATGGAGCAGGATGGAGCCGCAGGAGGAGGGTGGAGCCGGAGAAGCAAAATGGAGCAGGAGGAGCAGGATGGTGGTGGTGGGGGGGGGCAGGATGGTGGCGGGGGGGCAAGATGGTGGGAGTAGGGGCAGGATGGAGCGAGTGAGGGCAGGATGGAGTGAGCGGGCCAGGATGGAGCCGGCGGGGCAGGATGGAGCTGGAAAGAGCAGGATGGAGCCGGCGGGGGCAGGATGTTGGCGGGGGGCAGGATGGAGCCGTCTGGGCAGGATGGAGCTGGTGGGGGAGGCAGGATGGAGCAAGCAGGGCAGGATGGAGTGAGAGGGGTAGGATGGTGGTGGGGGGGCAGGGAGTCAGAATGGTGGCGTGGGGCAGGATGGAGCTGGCGGGGCAGGATGAAGCAAGCTGGGCAGGATGGAGCCGGCGTGGGGGCAGGATTTTGGCGGGGTGCAGGAAGGAGCCGGTGGGGCAGGATGGAATGAGCGAAGCAGGATGGAGCCGGCAGGGGCAGGATGGTGCCGGCAGGGGAGCAGGATGGTGGCAGGGGAGCAGGATGTTGGCGAGCGGGGCAGGATGGAGCCGGCGGGGCAGGATGGTGCCGGAGGGTCAGGATGGAGCCCGGAGGGGGCAGGATGGAGCCAGCGGGGCAGGATGGAGTCGGCGGGGCAGGATGGAGCCGGCGGGGGCAGTATGGAGCCGGCGGGGGCAGGATGGTGGCAGGGGGGCAGGATGGAGCCAGCGGGGGAGGCAGGATGGAGCAAGCGGGGCAGGATGGAGCGATCGGGGTAGGATGGTGGTGGGGGGCAGGATGGTGGCCAGGAGCAGAATGGTTGCAGGGGGGCAGGATGGTGGCGGGGTGGGCAGGATGGTGGCAGGGGGCAGGATGGAGCGGGTGAGACATGATGGAGCCAGCAGAGGAGTAGGATGGAGCCAGAGGAGCAGGATGGAGCCAGAGGAGCAGGATGGAGCCGGAGGAGCAGGATGGAGCCGGAAGAGCAGGGTGGAGCTGGAGGAGCAGGATGGAGCCGGAGGGGCAGGGTGGAGCCGGAGGAGAAAAATGGAGTCGGAGGAGCAGGATGAAGCAAGCTGGTCAGGATGGAGCTGGCGGGGGTGCAGGATTGAGCGAGCGGGGCAGGATGGAGCGAGCGGGGCAGGATGGAGCCGGCGGGTGAGCAGGATGGTGGCAGGGGAGCAGGATGGTGGTGAGCGAGGCAGGATGGAGCCGGAAGGTCAGGATGGATCCGGATAGGGCAGGATGGAGCCGGCGGGGCAGGATGGAGCCGGCGGGGGCAGGATGGAGCCGGTGAGGCAGGATGGTGGTGGGGGGGGGGCAGGAAGGTGGCAGGCGGGGGCAGGATGGTGGCGAGCAGGGCAGGATGGGGCCGGCGGGGCAGGATGAAGCAAGCTGGGCAGGATGGAGCCAGCGGCGGGGCAGGATGGTGGCGGGGGAGCAGGATGGAGTCGGCAGGGGCAGGATTGAGCCGGTGGGGGAGCAGGATGGTGGCGAGCGGGGCAGGATTGAGACGGCGGGGCAGGATGGAGCCGGCGGGGGCAGGATGGAGCCGGTGGGGGCAGGATGGAGCAAGTGGGGCAGGATGAAGCCGGGGGGTCCCCTTGTGCCTCTGTGTCCTCCAGTGCCTTTCTTCTCCCCCGTGTCCTCCTGTGCCTTTCCTCTCCCCCTGTGTGCCCCTATGCCTCTCATATCCCCCTGTGCCTTTCCATTCCCCCTGTGTGTGTCCCCTGTGCCTCTCCTATCCCTCTGTGCCTCTCCTCTCCCCTTGTCTGTGTTCCCCTGTGCCTCTGTGTCCTGTCCCCCTATGCCTATGTCCCCCGTGCCTCTGTGTCCCCTCTGCCTGTCCTCTTGTGTCTCAGCCTCGCCCCCCTCCCCCTCCGTTCTCACCCCTGCCTGGCGTTAGTTATGCTCACCTATCCTCTATCCAATGCTGCATCCCAGCAAGATCCTTGTGCTTACAGGACCTGTGATGATGTCACAGAGCATCATCGGGCCACATGACCGCAGTTACCACGGTAATTGCGGTCATGTGACCTGATGACGCTCTGTGACATCATCACAGGTCCTGTAAGCACACAGACCTCACTGGGAGGCAGCGTTGGATAGAGGCTAGGTGAGCATAACTAACGCCAGGCAGGGGTGAGAACAGAGGGGGTCAAGGGGGGGGGGTTCCGGTGGCGCTTGTACCGATGGCGGGAGTGGGGCTTTGAAAGCCCCGCTCCGGGCAACGGGCGGCCATATTGGAGCACCCAGATGGGTGTACAGGCAACTTCAGCCAAGATGTGACGTATCATACCGTTACATCCTGACGGAAGTTGCCTTAGGGTTTTATTATAATAGATAGAAATGCAACTATTGGGCTGCAAGGCTAAAAAAATGTTATGGACAGCATGTTCTCCACCAGTAGCTGGATTTGACAAAATCCTATCTACAACTTTATTAACTAGATGCTCTTTGATTCCAAACCATCCACCCGTGTGCTACTTTTTAGATAAAATCTTATGGACTTATTCCATATATTTATGTTCTCCACCAGTAGCTGGATTTGACAAAATCCTATCTACAACTTTATTAACTAGATGCTCTTTGATTCCAAACCATCCACCCGTGTGCTACTTTTTAGATAAAATCTTATGGATTTATTCCATATATTTTTATTCCAGACATCACAGTTCCCTATGGTCCCTTATGGTCCTCCCTTTTGGAAAAACCAATCTCCCATCTACTTTGCAATAAAATACCATGTGTAAAACATGTGGCCCTTAGAAGCTACAAAATGCCCAATTACTTTTCTCCAGCAATTGCATGTATCACACTTCATGATGCAGATCAAACAACTGACTACGCTGCCTCCCAGTGGCTTTGGTTGTAAATCCTAACGAGGATGCACCCCCTTATCCCAAAACTCATTTAAAAATCAAAACAACCATCTCAATTCTAAACAAACTACCTCCCCTATATTTTTGCATTTGTGGAAAGTGGGCATTGAAATCTCCTTATCCGCACTAGACAAGCAAACAGTGTGCTCTAATTCACATGGCTTCCCTGGATGCATCCTGCTCCAAGAAACTGCCTATAAAATATTCTCGAGGTGGTAGTATACCCCAGAGAAACTATTCCATTTGGGGTACATATGAGTCCCCCTTATGTTGGAGATGTGGGATGTCAAGGGGCACCCTAACCCACATTTTTTTGGTCATGTCAGAAACTTCAACATTTCTGGTCTAAGTTTAATGACACCCTGAAGGATCTGGGCATATTGGATATGGACCTTAAGGCCACTTCACACACACAGATATCTGAGTCCAATATCTGAACAGATCTCTGGTTGCAGTGAAATCATGGATACATTGCTCCATGTTGTACACAGCCACAAAATAGAGCAATGTATCCATGATTTCACTGCAACCAGAGATCTGTTCAGATATTGGACTCAGATATCTGTGTGTGTGAAGTGGCCTTTACAGCACCAGAAGAACTACTTTCCCTCCCTTCATCTAACCTTAAAGTTAAAAAACATGGTCCTTTGATGTTAGGAGCAGCGAAACACCTAGTTGCCTTAATATGGAAACAACAAACTCCTCCAACTTTAAAAGAATCGTTAGAAAAAAATCAAAGATATCTTTAGATTGGAGGAACTTTTGAGGTTGGAGACCTACACCCATGACCGTTTTATCAAGATCTAGAAACCCTGGACTGGCTGGTATGGAAGGCATCAGGACCATTAGACTCTTGATGGGTGCTACAGTGGTCGAGCTCCCTAGAGAGAAATGTGCCCTCTGGGTAACCCTATGTTTTGGTTACTCCCTCGGCAATTTCCTTGAGTCACGACCGCTTCTCAGAAACAAAAATTCCTCTTTCTTCAGCTCACTAATTGCTACTTTTTGTACGTCTGTTGTACTTAAGTCATTTGTATTTAAGTTACAGTTAGGGCCAGAAATATTTGGACAGTGACACAATTTTCGCGAGTTGGGCTCTGCATGCCACCACATTGGATTTGAAATGAAACCTCTACAACAGAATTCAAGTGCAGATTGTAACGTTTAATTTGAAGGGTTGAACAAAAATATCTGATAGAAAATGTAGGAATTGTACACATTTCTTTACAAACACTCCACATTTTAGGAGGTCAAAAGTAATTGGACAAATAAACATAACACACAAAATATTTTTATTTTCAATATTTTGTTGCGAATCCTTTGGAGGCAATCACTGCCTTAAGTCTGGAACCCATGGACATCACCAAACGCTGGGTTTCCTCCTTCTTAATGCTTTGCCAGGCAGCCTTCAGGTCTTGCTTGTTTGTGGGTCTTTCCGTCTTAATCCTGGATTTCAGCAAGTGAAATGCATGCTCAATTGGGTTAAGATCTGGTGATTGACTTGGCCATTGCAGAATGTTCCACTTTTTTGCACTCATGAACTCCTGGGTAGCTTTGGCTGTATGCTTAGGGTCATTGTCCATCTGTACTATGAAGCGGCGTCCAATCAACTTTGCAGCATTTGGCTGAATCTGGGCTGAAAGTATATCCCGGTACACTTCAGAATTCATCCGGCTACTCTTGTCTGCTGTTATGTCATCAATAAACACAAGTGACCCAGTGCCATTGAAAGCCATGCATGTCCATGCCATCACGTTGCCTCCACCATGTTTTACAGAGGATGTGGTGTGCCTTGGATCATGTGCCGTTCCCTTTCTTCTCCAAACTTTTTTCTTCCCATCATTCTGGTACAGGTTGATCTTTGTCTCATCTATCCATAGAATACTTTTCCAGAACTGAGCTGGCTTCTTGAGGTGTTTTTCAGCAAATTTAACTCTGGCCTGTCTATTTTTGGAATTGATGAATGGTTTGCATCTAGATGTGAACCCTTTGTATTT
The DNA here is from genome assembly GCA_033576535.1 of Allobates femoralis. Classification (NCBI taxonomy): domain Eukaryota; kingdom Metazoa; phylum Chordata; class Amphibia; order Anura; family Aromobatidae; genus Allobates; species Allobates femoralis. The sequence goes on from JARQOC010000006.1 coordinate 173,758,473, forward strand.
ACTGTTATGGAGTCTTCTCTTTACTGTTGACTTAGAGACAGATACACCTACTTCACTGAGAGTGTTCTGGACTTCAGTTGATGTTGTGAACGGGTTCTTCTTCATCAAATAAAGTATGCGGCGATCATTCACCACTGTTGTCATCCGTGGACACCCAGGCCTTTTAGAGTTCCCAAGCTCACCAGTCAATTCCTTTTTTCTCAGAATGTACCCAACTGTTGATTTTGCTACTCCAAGCATGTCTGCTATCTCTCTGATGGATTTATTCTTTTTTTTCAGCCTCAGGATGTTCTGCTTCACCTCAATTGAGAGTTCCTTTGACCGCATGTTGTCTGGTCACAGCAACAGCTTCCAAATGCAAAACCACACACCTGGAATCCACCCCTGACCTTTTAACTACTTCATTGATTACAGGTTAACGAGGGAGACGCCTTCAGAGTTAATTGCAGCCCTTAGAGTCCATTGTCCAATTACTTTTGGTCCCTTGAAAAAGAGGAGGCTATGCATTACAGAGCTATGATTCCTAAACCCTTTCTCCGATTTGGATGTGGAAACTCTCATATTGCAGCTGGGAGTGTGCACTTTCAGCCCATATTATATATATAATTGTATTTCTGAACATGTTTTTGTAAACAGCTAAAATAACAAAACTTTTGTCACTGTCCAAATATTTCTGGCCCTAACTGTATATGTGGATACATCTGTTTCACATGTTATTGTAATCCTTTCTTTTAATATATTTTCATTGTTTACTAGTAAAAAGGCCCGATGCAAATACATCGGAAGTGTGGTGACATCAAGATGGGGGCGGGCTGTTTGGCACTGGGGGCAGCAGCTGTCACTTCACCCTGTGCTGTCTGTCCCCTGCGTGGTGATTTTTGTCCATCAGTCTCTTCCCCCCTCCTCTGTGCTTTGTGTAATGTGGTGGGAGAGGATGGTGGCATGAGAAACTGGTGCAGTTCCTTGTTCAGCCTGGCGCAGGGTGAGTGAGGTGAGCGAGGTGAGTGCAGTGAGCGAGCTGCAGGCTGAGTGGGGTGAGTGCGAGTTGAGTGGAGTGAGTGCAGGCTGAGCAGGTAGGGTGAGTGAGTAGAGGGTGTGTGCGTGCAGGTTGAGTGAGTGTGGAGTAACTGTGGTGTAGGCTGAATGAGTGTGGGGCTGGGTGAGTGAGGGCTGGGTGAGTGCTGGGTAACCATGGTGTAGGCTGGGTGAGCGCGGGGCAGAATCAGTGCGGAGGCAGATTGCAAGAAGAGTGAGTGGTGGGGCAGAGTGCAAGTATAGTGAGCATGGGGCACAGTGAGTGCAGGGTAAGTGGGCAGAGTGAGTGGTGGGGCAGAGTGAATGTAGGGATGAGTGAGGGGGCAGAGTGAGTGAGGGGACAGAGTGAGTGAGGGGGAAGAGTGAGTGAGGGGGCAGAGTGAATGTGGGTTTAGTGAGTACAGGGAAGAGTGAGTGCAGGGTGAGTGCAGGGTCATCAGTCGTCGGGCTGTGGGATGAATGGGCGACCTGAGGGGTAAGTGTGGAGTGAGGTGGGCAAGTTGGTGCTGAGCAGGGGTGAGTGGGTGTTGAGCATGGTGAGGGTGCCCTGAGTGAAGGTGCGTGTGCACTGAACGGGGGTGAGTGTGTGCTGAGCATTTGTGTGTGCTGAGCGAGGTGAGTGTGAGTGGGTGCTGAGCAGGGTGAGTGTGTGCAGAGTGGGGGCATCAGCAGAGGCAGTGTGGGGATTGAGGGCATGTGGGGGGTAAGAGGGGGAGCAGGGGCAGTGTGGGGTGAATAGGGGCTGAGCAGGGACAGTGTGGGGTGAGTGGGGGCATTAGCAGGGGCAGTGTGGGTGAGTGGGGGGGTGAACAGGGGCAGTGTGGGTGATTGGGGCCATGTGGGGGGATGAGAGGGGTAAGTAGGGGCAGTGTGTTTGAATGGGGGGGTAATTAGGGGCATGAGAAGGGCAGTAGGGGGTGATTAGGAGTAGGGGGTGATTAGCAGTAGGGGGTGATTACCTGTTGGGTGCATGGTCGAGCTCAGCCCTGCATTTTTCTCCTGGGAGCATGAAGGAGGAAAAAAGAATGGGCGAGGGAGGGGGAGTTTAAATAGGAGCGTGATAATGGGCGTGACTGAGAGACACTGGCCTTATGTGGTGGGAGTGTCCTCGGTCACACCCATTATGATGGGATTTGTTAGCTCCGCCCCCCGGTGTCATGGAATGTCGGGGTAAGCGGCGGGGGAGCGGGGTAGCGGGAGGAAGTGGCGGGGGAGCGAGAGGATGTGGCGGGGGTGCGGGAGGAAGTGGCGGGGGAGCGGCGGGCGGTTCGTGGAGCGGGGGTATGTGGTGTTGGCGACAGCATGTTTGCGCTTCCGGCCAGTGTCGGCGGCTCGCGATGGTGCATGTGCGCCATCGCTCGCAGCGCGTGATAGCGGCACAGTGGCCGGAAGCGCAAAACTGCTGATTATGTATATAGATTGCTCATATCTTAACTTTTTTTGCATAGTCAAATGTATATCGATGTGTTTGAAAATGTAAATAAAGAATTTAAAACAAAAAAAAAAATCCACATAAGGTGACTTTTGGGTCCATCCTTACAAAATAAAATCGATTTCAATGCGTCCATCTATAATTTCTGTTGAAGCAATAAATACTGCAAAAGGCATCAAAACACACAAAATTAAAATACTGATATGAGGCTTGGGAAAGGTTCTGATGCAACCGAAACGTTGTGGTCGCATGGGTCAATAAAGAGGAGTGTTTTTTCAACAACGGAGTGCTGCCTGCCTTTTGAACGCATATATTATATATACATGTATATATATATATATATATATATATATATATATATATATATATATATACATTTTATTGAAAGATAACCATATTTTCATTGATACACTGGAAACTCCTTGCTCAGAGGTGTATACATGTAGATAAGAAGCAAGCAGTAGTAGTGGGAGAAGTAGTGGAACGAAAAGCTAAAGTTGGAGGAGGAACTTAACAAGACCAAAATAAAGGGTCATTAAAGAGGGAAAATGTATATTAAGGTAATATATTGAGTATGGAGAAGCAAATAACAAAGAAAATGTCCAAATATCCAACAAAATTATGCATGTATAAAAGTGATGAGAACCTTGATCTCTTATCAAGCCCTGCTGGTGACATTGTGCCCAAATTTTACGATCCACCAACATTCATGTTTAGCCGCACCAAATAGATGTCAAGTGAACCTTTATTGCCAATGGCGTGGCGACGTTTCGGACCGGAAGTCCTTTCTCAAGCCACGCCATTGGCAATAAAGGTTCACTTGACATCTATTTGGTGCTGCCTTTCCCTTTTTTGGATTGTTTACATGGACACTTGACCGATGTTGAGAAAGCGCTGCACAAGTCTGGTAATATCTGGTGCTGTTCCGTTTTTTCATATGTATATATATATATATATATATATATATATATATACATATATACACACATACTTGTATAGCACTCCCCCTGAGGCCAAGGTGGACTTTATCTGTGCTATCTGATCTACAATTATATAAATTTTGAAATGGTGAGATAGTCTCTTTACAAGTCTCCACCTTGTCAGTACTCTTCGCCACCATAATGTCTTTCACATGCTTCCTCATACATCTTTTGAGCTCCCTGAATTTTAGGCAGCAACCACAAATGGTGTAGTAGATAAAATAGGTGGGGGGACTCCAGGCCTCGAGAGCCACACACAGGTCATGTTTTCAGAATTTCCTTAGTACAGCACAGGGGGTTGGAATCATCACCCATGCAGGTTATATTATCACCTGTGCAATACCAAGGAAATCCTGAAACCCTGTACTGTGTGCGGCTCTCGAGGCCTGGAGATCCCTACCCCTGAGATAACACCACTGGTCGAACAAGAAATGTACTCTCTAGTTTCATACTCCTTGGTTCCATCTGCCATTTTATAGGTTTTTGCACATATGATATTTCTACAGGAGAGGGCAAGAGCCACAGGGAAATCACCCCCATTTTAGGCGTCCAGTATTGAATTGAAACAAAGTTTAGTTACATAATGACTATGGACTAAAGTGTCCCTTACGGTCTTTCCTTTCCTAGTTATCATCAGGAGCCAGTCACGAAGAAACTTTAAGAGTTGGCTCTGTCTTTAAAACCACCCAATGCCAATTAAGGATCCCCATGATTGAGTCCCATTGATATCAAATGTTGAAATAAATCTGATAACTGGGGGAGTTTCTTTCTCAACATTCATTTTTTGAGACAGAAAGCAGTTCATTGCATTTAGATCTTTTCATGCACAGATAACCCCTCCTAACGCTTCTACCACTATATCCACGAGACAAAAATCTCTCCCACATGTCCTTGGCACATCTCTCAAATATGGCTTCCTCAGAGCATATCATCTGAATGTGCAAAAATTGTTGAACGGG
>JARQOC010000006.1:173762978-173825416 GCA_033576535.1 Allobates femoralis
GAGGGCAGCCCTATTTGTGTTGGTGATTCAGACCTTGATCCAAGCCATTAGGCAACATAAAGAGCTACAGGGGATCAAAATTAATCAACTGGTCTTAAAGACCGCCACTTTTGATCTTCTGTTGTTGATCTCCTATCCAAGGGCTGCCACCCCAAAGCTGCTGGAGCTCTTTTCCCTATTTGGAGAACTCTCCAATTTCAAGCTTAATCTTGACAAGTTCGAAGCTCTTAACATCTCTCAGCCGCCATGGAGGACATTCGGGCACTTAATGTCTCTACCCCTTTCAAATGGCCCAGCAGGAAAATTAAATATTTAGGGATTTATATCACAGACAACCACACCATTCCTTTCCAACACAATTTCACCCCCCTACTGGAACAAGTTAAGGCCCTCCTAAGAACATTTGACCTTCCTTTTTTGTCCTGGTGAGGCAGAATCAATATAATTAAATCATATATGCTTTCTAAAATCTTTTTTTTGTGATGAGTAATGTACCAATATTTTTATCGAAATCTTTTATTCATTCCATGAATAAAATCATTGCCAAATTCGTCTGAAAATACAAAAAACTCGGCTTCCCTTTAAAATTTTGATTCGCCTAAAACATGCTGGAGGATTTGCCCTACTACTACCAAGCCATACATCTAGCTAGGTGGTTAAAACTTACCCATCTGGTGGATCAAGGCAATTATAGACACACTAGATGGTGGCCCGATTCTAAAGCATCGGGTATTCTAGAATATGTATGTAGTTGACATACTGTGACTGACAGAACTTGTTCAGTCAATGTGAGTGAACTACATATATATATATACATTACAGTTCATGTATAGCAGTGCTATGGTATATAGCGGTACATTACAGTACATGTATGGCAGCACTATAGTATATGGCGGTACATTACAGTACATGTATAGCAGAATTATGGTATATGGCGATACTCTGCTCCCCACGGCCCCCCGCTCTTCCACAGCAAAAGTAAAAAAATCCTCAGTGAGGATACTCACCTGTCCGCCGACTCGCTCCACCTCCGTCTTCTAGGTCCTACAGCCCTTTAGGACCTGACATTGCCTGGGAAACCGATCAGCTGATCGGTGACATGACCGCTAACTGCTGGGAAGGCAGGATGGTGATGGGGGAGGGGGTGCAGGATTGTGTCGGGGGGACGGGATGTAGCAAGCGTGGCAGGATGGAGCCGTGGGGGGGCAGGATGGAGGCAGGTGGGCAGGATTGAGCCAAGAGGCGGGGCAGGATGGAGGATGGAGGGCAGGATGGAGACGGGGAGCAAGAACAGCGGGGGGTTGATGGAGGCGGGGGGCAGGATGGAGCGAACGGGGCAGGATGGAGGGAGCGGGACAGAATGGAGGGAGCGGGGCAGGATGGAGGGAGCGGGGCAGGATGGAGGGAGTGGGGCAGGATGGAGGGAGCAGGGCAGGATGGAGGGAGCAGGGCAGGATGGAGGGAGCAGGGCAGGATGGAGCCGGGGGGGAGGGGCAGGATGGAGGCAGGTGGGCAGGATTGAGCCGGGAGGCGGGGCAGGATGGAGGATGGAGGGCAGGATGGAGATGGGGGAGCAAGAACAGCGGGGTGTTGATGGAGGCGGGGGGCAGGATGGAGCGAACGGGGCAGGATGGAGGGAGCGGGGCAGAATGGAGGGAGCGGGGCAGGATGGAGGGAGCGGGGCAGGATGGAGGGAGCGGGGCAGGATGGAGGGAGCGGGGCAGGATGGAGGGAGCAGGGCAGGATGGAGCCGTAGGAGCAGGATGGAGCCAGAGGAACAGGATGGAGCCGGAGGAGCAAGATGGAGCCGGAGGAGCAGGGTGGAGCTGGAGGAGCAGGGTGGAGCCGGAGGAGCAGGATGGAGCCGCAGGAGGAGGGTGGAGCCGGAGAAGCAAAATGGAGCCGGAGGAGCAGGATGGTGGTGGGGGGGGGGCAGGATGGTGGCTGGGGGGGGCAGGATGGTGGCAGGGGGGCAAGATGGTGGGAGCGGGGGCAGGATGGAGCAAGTGGGGGCAGGATGGAGCGAGCGGGCCAGGATGGAGCCGGCGGGGCAGGATGGAGCTGGAGAGAGCAGGATGGAGCCGGCGGGGGCAGGATGGTGGCGGGGGGCAGGATGGAGCCATCTGGGCAGGATGGAGCTGGTGGGGGAGGCAGGATGGAGCAAGCGGGGCAGGAAGGAGTGAGAGGGGTAGGATGGTGGTGGGGGGGCAGGGAGTCAGAATGGTGGCGTGGGGCAGGATGGAGCTGGCGGGGCAGGATGAAGCAAGCTGGGCAGGATGGAGCCGGCGTGGGGGCAGGATGTTGGCGGGGGGCAGGAAGGAGCCGGTGGGGCAGGATGGAATGAGCGAAGCAGGATGGAGCCGGCAGGGGCAGGATGGTGCTGGCAGGGGAGCAGGATGGTGGCAGGGGAGCAGGATGGTGGCGAGCGGGGCAGGATGGAGCCGGCAGGGGCAGGATGGTGCCGGAGGATCAGGATGGAGCCTGGAGGGGGCAGGATGGAGCCAGCGGGGCAGGATGGAGTCGGCGGGGCAGGATGGAGCCGGCGGGGGCAGGATGGAGCCGCCGGGGGCAGGATGGTGGCAGGGGGGCAGGATGGAGCCAGCGGGGGAGGCAGGATGGAGCAAGCGGGGCAGGATGGAGCGATCGGGGTAGGATGGTGGTGGGGGGCAGGATGGTGGCCGGGGGCAGAATTGTTGCTGGGGGGCAGAATGGTGGCGGGGGGGCAGGATGGTGGCAGGGGGCAGGATGGAGCGGGTGAGACATGATGGAGCCAGCGGAGGAGTAGGATGGAGCCAGAGGAGCAGGATGGAGCCAGAGGAGCAGGATGGAGCCGGAGGAGCAGGATGGAGCCGGAGGAGCAGGGTGGAGCTGGAGGAGCAGGATGGAGCTGGAGGGGCAGGGTGGAGCCGGCGTGGGGGCAGGATGTTGGCGGGGGGCAGGAAGGAGCCGGTGGGGCAGGATGGAATGAGCGAAGCAGGATGGAGCCGGCAGGGGCAGGATGGTGCTGGCAGGGGAGCAGGATGGTGGCAGGGGAGCAGGATGGTGGCGAGCGGGGCAGGATGGAGCCGGCAGGGTCAGGATGGAGCCTGGAGGGGGCAGGATGGAGCCAGCGGGGCAGGATGGAGTCGGCGGGGCAGGATGGAGCCGGCGGGGGCAGGATGGAGCCGCCGGGGGCAGGATGGTGGCAGGGGGGCAGGATGGAGCCAGCGGGGGAGGCAGGATGGAGCAAGCGGGGCAGGATGGAGCGATCGGGGTAGGATGGTGGTGGGGGGCAGGATGGTGGCAGGGGGCAGGATGGAGCGGGTGAGACATGATGGAGCCAGCAGAGGAGTAGGATGGAGCCAGAGGAGCAGGATGGAGCCAGAGGAGCAGGATGGAGCCGGAAGAGCAGGGTGGAGCTGGAGGAGCAGGATGGAGCTGGAGGGGCAGGGTGGAGCCGGAGGAGCAAAATGGAGTCGGAGGAGCAGGATGAAGTAAGCTGGGCAGGATGGAGCTGGCGGGGGGGCAGGATGGTGGCGGGGGGGGCAGGATGGAGCGAGCGGGACAGGATGGAGCGAGCGGGGCAGGATGGAGCCGGCGGGTGAGCAGGATGGTGGCAGGGGAGCAGGATGGTGGAGAGCGAGGCAGGATGGAGCCGGAAGGGCAGGATGGAGCCGACGGGGCAGGATGGAGCCGGCGGGGGCAGGATGGAGCCGGTGAGGCAGGATGGTGGGGGGGGGGGGCAGGAAGGTGGCAGGCGGGGGCAGGATGGTGGCGAGCAGGGCAGGATGGGGCCGGCGGAGCAGGATGAAGCAAGCTGGGCAGGATGGAGCCAGCGGTGGGGCAGGATGGTGGCGGGGGAGCAGGATGCAGTCGGCAGGGGCAGGATTGAGCCGGTGGGGGAGCAGGATGGTGGCGAGCGGTGCAGGATTGAGACGGCGGGGCAGGATGGAGCCGGCCGGGGCAGGATGGAGCCGGTGGGGGCAGGATGGAGCAAGTGGGGCAGGATGAAGCCGGGGGGTCCCCTTGTGCCTCTGTGTCCCCCAGTGCCTTTCCTCTCCCTCGTGTCCTCCAGTGCCTTTCCTCTCCCCCGTGTCCCCCAGTGCCTTTCCTCTCCCCCTGTGTGCCCCTATGCCTCTCATATCCCCCTGTGCCTTTCCACTCCCCCTGTGTGTGTCCCCTGTGCCTCTCCTATCCCCCTGTGCCTCTCCTCTCCCCTTGTCTGTGTTCCCCTGTGCCTCTGTGTCCCGTCCCTCTATGCCTATGTCCCCCGTGCCTCTGTGTCCCCTCTGCCTGTCCTCTTGTGTCTCAGCCTCGCCCCCCTCCCCCTCCGTTCTCACCCCTGCCTGGCGTTAGTTATGCTCACCTATCCTCTATCCAATGCTGCATCCCAGCAAGATCCTTGTGCTTACAGGACCTGTGATGACAGGGTCGGACTGGCCCACCGGAGCACCGGGAGAATCCCCGGTGGGCCCCGAGACTTTATGCCCCGCCCCCCAAGCCCCACCCCCATACACCCCCCCATGGGCATCCCCCCCCCCGGTCCGGTAATATCGCTAATCATATCGGCAGCACTGCCGATATGATTAGCGATGCCTGTGCCCCTCTGCAGCTGCAAAGCAGGGAGAGCGATCTCCCTGCTCTGCCTGCTGCCGCCGCTGAGCCGCTCTGACTCCTGCCGCGCGTGCGCGGGACATCAGTCTCAGGGCGATGACGTAATCGCCCTGAGACTGCTTCCCGTGTGCACAGCGGGAGCCGGCACTCAGGGCGCAGTAGAGGGGAGACCGCCCCAGGCAGCGGCTGCTGCATCGTGGCGAGTATGGAGGGCCCCCCCACCCCCCTGTGTGCTGCTGGGCCCCCCCTGTGTGCTGCTGAGCACCCCTCTGTGTGCTGCTGGGCCCCCCCATGTGTGCTGCTGGGCCCCCCTGTGTGCTGCTGGGCCCCCCCTGTGTGCTGCTGGGCCCCCCCTGTGTGCTGCGGGGTCCCCCTCTGTGTGCTGCTGGGCCCCCCCTGTGTGCTGCTGGGCCCCCCCTGTGTGCTGCTGGGCCCCCCTCTGTGTGCTGCTGGGCCCCCCTTGTGTGCTGCTGGGCCCCCCCTGTGTGCTGCTGGGCCCCCCCTGTGTGCTGCTGGGCCCCCCCTGTGTGCTGCTGGGCCCCCCCTGTGTGCTGCTGGGCCCCCCCGTGTGCTGCTAGGCCCCCCCTGTGTGCTGCGGGGTCCCCCCCTGTGTGCTGCTGGGCCCCCCCTGTGTGCTGCTGGGCCCCCCCTGTGTGCTGCTGGGCCCCCCCTGTGTGCTGCTGGGCCCCCCCGTGTGCTGCTAGGCCCCCCCTGTGTGCTGCGGGGTCCCCCCCTGTGTGCTGCTGGGCCCCCCCTGTGTGCTGCTGGGCCCCCCTCTGTGTGCTGCTGGGCCCCCCTCTGTGTGCTGCGGGGTCCCCCTCTGTGTGCTGCTGGGCCCCCCCTGTGTGCTGCTGGGCCCCCCTCTGTGTGCTGCGGGGTCCCCCTCTGTGTGCTGCTGCCCCCCCCATGTGTGCTGCTGGGCCCCCCTGTGTGCTGCTGGGCCCCCCCATGTGTGCTGCTGGGCCCCCCTGTGTGCTGCTGGGCCCCCCCTGTGTGCTGCTGGGCCCCCCCTGTGTGCTGCGGGGTCCCCCTCTGTGTGCTGCTGGGCCCCCCCTGTGTGCTGCTGGGCCCCCCCTTTGTGCTGCTGGGCCCCCCTCTGTGTGCTGCTGGGCCCCCCTCTGTGTGCTGCGGGGTCCCCCTCTGTGTGCTGCTGGGCCCCCCCTGTGTGCTGCTGGGCCCCCCTCTGTGTGCTGCGGGGTCCCCCTCTGTGTGCTGCTGCCCCCCCCATGTGTGCTGCTGGGCCCCCCTGTGTGCTGCTGGGCCCCCCCATGTGTGCTGCTGGGCCCCCCCGTGTGCTGCTAGGCCCCCCCTGTGTGCTGCGGGGTCCCCCCCTGTGTGCTGCTGGGCCCCCCCTGTGTGCTGCTGGGCCCCCCCTGTGTGCTGCTGGGCCCCCCCTGTGTGCTGCTGGGCCCCCCCGTGTGCTGCTAGGCCCCCCCTGTGTGCTGCGGGGTCCCCCCCTGTGTGCTGCTGGGCCCCCCCTGTGTGCTGCTGGGCCCCCCTCTGTGTGCTGCTGGGCCCCCCTCTGTGTGCTGCGGGGTCCCCCTCTGTGTGCTGCTGGGCCCCCCCTGTGTGCTGCTGGGCCCCCCTCTGTGTGCTGCGGGGTCCCCCTCTGTGTGCTGCTGCCCCCCCCTGTGTGCTGCTGGGCCCCCCCTGTGTGCTGCTGGGCCCCCCCTGTGTGCTGCGGGGTCCCCCTCTGTGTGCTGCTGGGCCCCCCCTGTGTGCTGCTGGGCCCCCCCTGTGTGCTGCTGGGCCCCCCCTGTGTGCTGCTGGGCCCCACTCTGTGTGCTGCTGGGCTCCACTCTGTGTGCTGCTGGGCTCCACTCTGTGTGCTGCTGGGCTCCACTCTGTGTGCTGCTGGGCTCCCCCCTGTGTGCTGCTGGCCCCCCCCCTGTGTGCTGGGCTCACCTGTTGGTGCTGCCGGGCCCCCAGGGTGCCTGGTGATGTCGGGCCCCAAAGGTGGCTGGTGCTGCCAGGCCCCAAGGGAGCCTGGTGCTGCCGGGCCCCCAAAGTGCCAGGGGGTGCCTGGTGCTGCCTGGCCCATGGTGGTGCCTGGTGCTGCCTGGCCCATGGTGGTGCCTGGTGCTGCCGGGCCCCCTGGATGCTTGGTGGTGCCTGGTGCTGCCGGGTCACTGGTGGTGTCTGGTGGTGCCGGGCCACCCTGGCGGTGCTGGGCCCCCTGGTGGTGCCTGGTGCTGCTGGGCCCCATGGTGGTGCCTGGTGCTGCTGGGCCCCCTGGTTGCCTGGTGCTGCCGGGCCCCCTGGTTGCCTGGTGCTGCCGGGACCCCTGGTTGCCTGGTGCTGCCGGGACCCCTGGTTGCCTGGTGCTGCCGGGCCCCCTGGTTGCCTGGTGCTGCCGGGCCCACTGGTTGCCTGGTGCTGCCGGGCCCCCTGGGTCCAGATGGTGCTGGGCCCCTGATGCTGCCAGGCCCCCATGGTGCCGGGTCCAGTGGTGCCTGATGGTGCCGGGCCCCTGGTTGTGCCTGGTGCTGCCAGATGCCTGGTTCTGCCGGGTGCCGGAGACTGGGAGCTTCAGAGGACTAAGCTACCGGGTACCTGGTGCCAATGACCGGCAGCCGCAGAGGAAGAAGCTGCCGGGTGCCTGGTGCCAGAGACTGGCAGCCACAGAGGAAGAAGCTGCCTGGTGCTGGTGAGCGGGAGACTGGGAGCCACAGAGGAAGAAGCTGCCTGGTACCGGCAAGCGGGAGACCGGAAGTCACAGAGGAAGAAGCTGCCAGGGTCAGGAGTCTGGAGTCAGGTAAGGCGCTGTTACAGCCGAAGATAGCAGCCGGGGGGACAGAGTGGAATGGATGGATGGTACCCCTCTGTGTCATGTACCTGGCAGTGGAGGGGTTACTCTGGGGCTCAGTGTACCCCTCTGTGTGGTACCTGGCAGTGGAGGGGTTACTCTGGGGCTCAGTGTACTCCTCTGTGTGGTACCTGGCAGTGGAGGGGTTACTCTGGGGCTCAGTGTACTCCTCTGTGTGGTACCTGGCAGTGGAGGGGTTACTCTGGGGCTCAGTGTACTCCTCTGTGTGGTACCTGGCAGTGGAGGGGTTACTCTGGGGCTCAGTGTACTCCTGAGTGTGGTACCTGGCAGTGGAGGGGTTACTCTGGGGCTCAGTGTACTCCTCTGTGTGGTACCTGGCAGTGGAGGGGTTACCCTGGGGCTCAGTGTACTCCTGAGTGTGGTACCTGGCAGTGGAGGGGTTACTCTGGGCCTTGGTGTATCCCTCTGTGCTGTTTTGGTGGAGTCGGAGTTGGAGTCAGTAGAAAATGGACCGACTCCTACTCCTACAGCGGCCGTCACACGCTACCATATCGCTAGCGATATTGTTAGCGATCACGTGCACGCGCGATCGCTAACAATATCGCTCACATCACTGGTGAGATGTCACACAGACAGACTCACCAGCGATGTTGAGCAGCGAGATCGCTGGTTACTATGGTACACATCGGGTTACTAGGCGTCACGCGTCGCTTAGTAACCGGACGTTTACCATAGTTACCATGTCCCAGCATAGGCTCTGCCGCTGGGAGATGGATCATCGTGGTGTCACACACCACGATAAAACAGATCATGACATCGTTCATCGCTAGATCTGAGCTCCGGAGCTCATATCTGCGATGTCACGATCAAGCGATTTTACATAGTAAAATCGCTTGATTACATGCAACGATGCCAAAACGATATCGCTTAAGCGATCAAAAATCAGATCGCTTAGGCGATATCGGGCAAGAAATGGTAGCGTGTGACGGCCGCTTAAAATATATAACAATGGGTACAGTCATCTGTTTTTTGCTCCGTTTGGTATGCAACTGCTGTGCGAGTGTCTGACATTTCTCTCAGATTCTTAGATTCCTGGGCAATCTGTTTTTTTCTCAGCAGCTATTACTGTAGAATCATTTACAGGAGCATTTAACAGTTGTCTGAGGTCCAAAATGATAATGTATCAGTGAAAAAAACTGATGCCTCTCGGATGGTCCGTGTGCTGTCAGTGTGCGGTCTGTGATTTTGTCGGACCCATAGACTTGCATTGGCGAGTCTCATGCATGAATCGCAGACAGTCGCAGCATGTTGCAACTTTTTTCTCATCCAGAATCTGGCTGAGAAAAAAATCGTCTTACACACGCCAATGTGCTCTCAGACATCGAATAACATTGGTCCGACTGCAATATAAGATCATGCATGTAGTCCTACAATGTCTGCTGGACATGATATAGGGAGGGTTTGTGGCTCAGTTAGTACACACCATACTTCATGTTGTTAACCAGTTAACGCTCTCTTGTCCACCACACTACAGGATCAAGGGGAAGAAAGCGAGACAGGCAGCGTCATGGCATCAGAGAGCCCCTGACCTCGAAATAGAAGATCTTCAGATCCTGGTATTGTGACATAATATTAAAAATAATATTTTTTGCATTTATAGTACACTATGAACTCCACAGCACTTTAAATACACCATCAACACTGTCCCTATTGGGGCTCACAATATAAACATCCTATCAGTAGGTCTCTGTAGTGTGGTTGGACAAACCTACAAACCTTGTATATGTGCTCCATCGAATGTGGGGGGAGAAGCTGCAAGTATGGGGTGTAAGAACACACTCAGGGTTCGCCTTTGCCAGGTCAAAGGGCACGTATGTGTCATGTGTCACTCAGTCCACCAGCAGAGGCTTAGAGGCCACTGGCCCTGGGCCAGAGTTTATTGCAGTGAAAGCAAACAGAAATAAAACAAAACAGCAAACAAAAATCCTTGCCTGTCCGGCACTAACTAAACATAATACAACCTCACTATAGACTGAAGGGCTTCTCCCTTCAGCCAAACCATCGAACCAAAGCTCACTGCTTTCACTCACATGTGTCTCCATGCACAGTCAGGCCTCCTGTGTTCACAGACTGAGAGAGGGCCCCGCCCGACCTCCCAGACTCCTTTTACCTACCCCAACCGCCTCCCACTAATTCATTAGCAGCCAGGTGATACTGACCAGGTTAGGTTGCATAGGACAGATACCTGGGAGAGATATATCTGCCCTCATCCACTAATCCCACATGACTCTCACATATCCCCCCCCTCTGCTCAGACCACTCCGGCTGAGCAATGGCGCCCACAAAACAGTGCACCCGTGACAGGGCATCAGCATTCCCCATCTGCACCCCTGGGCGATGCTCCACTGTAAAATTGTAGGCCTGCAAGGCAAGGAACCACCTAGTCACCCGGCTATTCCGTTCCCTATTCAGGTGCATCCACTTGAGAGGGGCATGGTCGGTGATCAGCCGGAACTTCCTGCCCCCAAGTAATATTTGAGGGACTCGAGAGCCCACTTAATGGCCAGGCATTCTTTTTCCACAATGGCATACCTCCGTTCGTGTTTATTTAGCTTCCGACTCAGATAAAGGACCGGATGTTCCTCTCCGTCCCTCAGTTGTGACAACACCGCCCCGATACCAGTGTCGGAAGCATCCGTTTGGACTACAAACTCACTAAGAAAATCAGGAGCCACCAACACAGGTTGAGAGCAAAGAGCCAGCTTTAGGGCATGGAAGGCTTCTTCCGCTGCCGTGGTCCATTTGATCATGACAGAATCCTTCCCTTTGGTAAGATCCGTCAGGGGACCGCAATGGCTGCAAAATTGGGAATAAACCGGCGATAATAGCCTGCAATCCCCAAGAAAGCCCTCACTTGCTTCTTGTTTATTGGTTGTGGCCAGTTCTGAATGGCATGTATCTTGTCCAACTGGGGCTTAATGATTCCCCTCCCGATAACGTAACCCAAATACCGGGCTTCTTCCAGCCCGATATGACATTTCTTGGGGTTGGCCGTGAGACCTGCCTTCCGCAGGTCCTCTATCACAGCTTGCACTTTCTGGAGGTGGGTCTCCCACTCGAGGCTGTAGATGACGATATCATCCAAATAGGCTGCAGCGTACTGCTGATGTGACCTCAGGACCCGGTCCATCAACCTTTGGAATGTCGCTGGTGCCCCATGTAGTCCAAACGGCATATGCACATACTGATATAACCCGTCCGGTGTAGAAAACGCAGTCTTCTCTTTGGCTGCCTCCGTCAGGGGAATCTGCCAGTACCCCTTCGTTAAATCTAAGGTCGTGATATACCGGGCTTTTCCAAGCCGATCTATCAATTCGTCGACCCGTGGCATAGGGTACGCATCAAATTTGGAAACTGCATTCAGTTTCCGGAAGTCATTGCAGAACCGAATGGTGCCGTCTGGTTTAGGGAGTAATACAATTGGGCTCGACCAGGCACTATGCGATTCCTCAATCACTCCTAGCTCTAACATCGACTTCACTTCTCGGGAGACGGCTTCCCGCCGAGCTTCCGGGATACGGTAAGGTTTTACATGTACGGTTACGCCTGGCTCTGTTATAATATCATGCTTAAGGAGCGTAGTCTGTCCCGGTTTCTCAGAAAAGAACTGTTGGTTGTTTAAGAGAAACTGCTTGACGTCTGTCTTTTGCCGCTCCGAAAGAGTCTCCGCAATCTGGACTTCGGGCAGGGTCCGTGTGCGGATCGGAAGGGCCAGTCCTGCTGACAGAGCCGGACGGTCCTTCCAAGGTTTTATCAGATTCACGTGATAAATCTGTTCGGGTTTTCTTTTCCCATGCTGGTACACTTTGTAGTTTACCTCACCTACCCTTTCCCGAATTTCAAAGGGGCCTTGCCACCTTGCCAGGAACTTACTTTCCACCGTGGGTACCAGGATCAACACCCTATCTCCGGGTGCAAAAGAGCGGACCCTGGCCCCCCTGTCATAAGCCCTCTTCTGCGCCCCTTGAGCCTGCATCATATGCTCTTTCACAATGGGCATAACCGCCGCAATACGATCCTGCATTTGGGTTACATGGTCTATCACACTTTTGAATGGGGTAACCTGTCCCTCCCAGGTTTCTTTCGCGACGTCCAAGAGACCCCGGGGACGTCTGGCATACAGAAGTTCGAAAGGCGAGAATCCGGTGGAAGACTGGGGTACCTCCCGGATGGCAAACAGCAAATATGGGAGCAAGTAGTCCCAGTTCTTCCCATCTTTGTCTATCGCCTTTCGGAGCATCTGTTTCAGGGTTTTGTTGAACCGCTCTACCAGTCCGTCTGTTTGAGGATGATAGACAGAGGTGCGTAGCTGTGATATCTGTAAGAGCCTGCAAAGCTCTTTCATTACCCTCGACATAAAGGGGGTCCCCTGGTCGGTGAGTATCTGTTTCGGGACACCGACCCGACTAAACACATGGACCAGCTCCTTGGCAATGGTCTTGGTGGCCGTGTTACGCAAAGGAATGGCCTCGGGGTAGCGAGTGGCATAATCCAAGATGACAAGGATGTGCTGGTGTCCCCGTGCAGACCTGGGGAGGGGCCCAACCAAATCCATCCCAATCCTCTCGAACGGGATTTCGATGATAGGTAGGGGTACCAAGGGGCTACACAGATGGGGCCTGGGTGCAGTGATTTGGCATTCCGGACACGACTCGCAATACGTGCGAATATCATGGTGCATGCCCGGCCATACAAAACAGTGTAATATCCTTTCGGTAGTTTTTTGGACCCCCAAGTGGCCTCCCATAACGTGTGTGTGTGCCAGGGCCAGCACTCTCTGCCGGTAGGGTTTTGGCACTACCAACCGTTGCACCGTATCTTCCCCCTTTTTCTCTATCTGATAGAGAAAGTCATTCTCTATGGCCATGTGAGGATATGCCAGCCGAGCATCGGCATCCACCTGTACTCCGTTCACCACCTTGACATTTTTTCTAGCCTGAGACAGGGTAGGATCCCTTATTTGCTCGCTTTGGAAGTCGTCTTTCTGAACTTCCAAGTCCAGCAAACCGGAAGTTGGATGGCTGTCCACCTCCGCCCCTGCCGTGGGTTCCTCGAAATCACCAGCCATGACTGAAAACGGGAACTGAAGGTTGTCCTCAGGGGATTGCTTCCCGGGAGCCCCTGAGGGCCCATCCTCCAGTGGCTCAGGGCCCCTTGGAGTAGGGTCCCCTGTGCCGCTCCCCCGGAGTACCAACTGGTTCTCCCACAACTGCCAGAAGTGGGGAAAATCCCTACCCAGAATGACATCATGCAATAGGGCTGGGACTAGTCCCACTTTATGATACACAGACCCATAGGGAGTAGTAATGCAGGAGACAGTGGTGGGGTACGAGCAGGTGTCCCCATGCACACACGTCACAGAAAACTTATCTGACGGACCAGTCGGGACTGACACCAGACTGGCCTTGACCAGCGTTACCACACTCCCAGAGTCTAACAGCGCCACCACATTCGTGCCATTAATAGACAGGTCACACAGGTGTTTCTCCATATCGCCTTGACCGGCCGCAACACACACCACCCGTGCAACCATAGCCACACGTTTTTCACAGGTCGTGACATCACACTGCATCGGTTCGATAGTTACTGGACAGTTCGCAGCAATGTGGCCCACCTCTTGGCAGCGAAAACACCTCACAGACCCCTTGCTTAGTCCATAGTTCGGTCCCTTAGGCCTCATAGGTCCGGCAGTCCCGTTTTCCTCCCCCCCTGTCTTCGAATATTTTCCCCCTCCCCTAGACCCCGATACAGTCTTACCAGATCCCCGTGAGGAGGGGGAGGAGGGAGGACGTGTGGCGTCGTCCATGAGTCCTTCCGCCACGGAATAACGTTCCACTAGATCCACGAGCTGGTCTGCGGTCGTGGGGTTTCCATGACTCACCCATTTTCTCAAGGCGGCCGGTAAGGCTCTCAGGTATTTGTCCAAGACAACTCTTTGGATCATCTCCGGCGCTGTCAACACCTCGGGTTGTAGCCACTTCTTCGTCAGGTGAATGAGGTCGAACATCTGGGATCGGGGTGGTTTATCGGGCTGATAAGTCCATTGGTGCACTCTCTGAGCTCGTACCGCCATCGTCACTCCCAGCCGGGCCAGGATCTCGGCTTTTAGTTTATCGAAATCCTGCGCTGCTTCAGGCTCCAGATCGTAGTACGCCTTTTGGGCCTCACCGGCCAGAAACGGAGCCAGCAAGCCGGCCCAACGTGCTTTCGGCCATTTTTCCCGTTCCGCTGTCCGTTCAAACGTGGTCAGGTAAGCTTCGACATCATCTTCTGTAGTCAGTTTCTGCCAGTACCGACTCACATGAATCTCCCTCTGGGCAGCTTCCGGATTCACCTCTGGTGCGCTCGCAAGGCGCTGCGCCACCTCCTGCAGCAGTTGGCGGTCTCTTGTGGTCATTTCTACCAGTTCCCTCAGCTGGGCTGTCATTAAGCGGTTAGCTTCTTGCTGCACAGCTGTGGAGTGTACCAGCGCTTTCACCACGTCTTCCATGTTGACACTTTAACGTGCTGCCCGCATTCTCCACCAATATGTAAGAACACACTCAGGGTTCGCCTTTGCCAGGTCAAAGGGCACGTATGTGTCATGTGTCACTCAGTCCACCAGCAGAGGCTTAGAGGCCACTGGCCCTGGGCCAGAGTTTATTGCAGTGAAAGCAAACAGAAATAAAACAAAACAGCAAACAAAAATCCTTGCCTGTCCGGCACTAACTAAACATAATACAACCTCACTATAGACTGAAGGGCTTCTCCCTTCAGCCAAACCATCGAACCAAAGCTCACTGCTTTCACTCACATGTGTCTCCATGCACAGTCAGGCCTCCTGTGTTCACAGACTGAGAGAGGGCCCCGCCCGACCTCCCAGACTCCTTTTACCTACCCCAACCGCCTCCCACTAATTCATTAGCAGCCAGGTGATACTGACCAGGTTAGGTTGCATAGGACAGATACCTGGGAGAGATATATCTGCCCTCATCCACTAATCCCACATGACTCTCACAGGGGGGAGAAGCTACATGAAATTTGGGGAGACGGGGGATGTGGGGGCGGGGCCGCGACAGGGAGGTCCATGACGGGGGGGGCGCCATCGCTTACAGTGCCTAGGGCGGCAGGAACTGCAAATACGGCCCTGCCTGGAGCAGCGGTGGAGAACGTCTGGCCGCTGTGAGGTGCAGAGAGAGCACTGTCTGCAGCCGGGACTTCCTCACACAGCACTGACAGCAGGCAGTGCCAGAGCAAGGATGAGGTGTGTGGACGGGGACAGCACGTGAAGTCCTGCATCCCACATGAAGAGGAGCAGACAGAGCTGCAGCAACAATGTGGAAGTAGATGAGGTATGTGTGCCCCCAGCAACAGCTCCAGCAATCAGTGTGCCTCCCCCAGCAGCAGCCATATGTCTCTCCCTTAGCACCAGCAATATGTGCCCCTCCCGTAGCAGCAACAATCAGTGTGCTGTCCCCCCAGCAGCAACAATATGTGTGTGTACCCGTGCAGCATGGAGGGGGTCCCGTGCAGCACGGAGGGGGTCCCGTGCAAGACGCAGGGGGCCCTGTGCAACATGCAGGGGATCCTGTGCAACATGGAGGGGGTCATGTGGTGGTATATACAATACAGTGGTGGTATTACTATGTGGAGGGCACAGTGGTGGTATTACTATGTGGAGGGCACAGTGGTGGTATTACTATGTGGAGGGCACAGTGGTGGTATTACTATGTGGAGGCACACTGGTGGTATTACTATGTGGAGGGCACAGTGGTGACATTATTATGTGGGGCAGTAAGAGGAGCACTGTTTTTGTACCACGCAGCATGTGCAGTAATAGGGAAAGCAGCAATGGCTCAGTATTGGGGGATCAGTAGGATGAGGAGTTTGTCCAGTTTGGGAATAGATCGGGCTGGAAATGTGAGATGTCAGATGTGTCTTTGTTGTAATCTATGTAGATGGCTGGAGAAGTTGTCATGTCCGTCTGGGGACCTAGAATAGGGGAACATGAGGGCCCAAGACGTTATTACTATATGGGGGCCAGAATGAGGAACATACATTATTGGTTTACGGTGGGAAGTGGGGACATATTTACTGTAGGGGCCAATCAGGCGACATTATTACTGCTGTAATATAATTTACTTTTCCATGAGGGGAACCAAAGGGAGGCCTTGTTACTGTGCGAGGCGGCACGATGTCGCTTTTTTGGTCGTTTGATGTAGTGTAGAAATCTTGGGAAAAGTGTGGAATGTGCTATGGAAGTGATCAGTTCTATACAGTAGATAACTGTTATTTTCTGCAGAGATGAGTCCTGGCTAGAAGACGTGATATTTGTCTGCGACAGGGGAAGAAGAAACCTGAAGATGAATGACTTCACCAAGATACATCTCTGGTGAGTAGGTGTATTACCTATCCACGCACCCTATACACTATATACAGAGCTCCTGTGTATAATGTCACTGGTGATCTCTGCATCACCTGTACACTGACACTATAGAGCTCCTGTGCATAATGTCAAAGGTGATCTCTGCATCACCTGTACACTGACACTATATACAGAGTTCCTGTGTATAATGTCACTGGTGTTTTCTGCATCACTTGTACACTAACACTATATACAGAGTTTCTGTGTATAATGTCACTGATAATCACTGTATTTACACTGACCAAATATACATAGCTTTTTTTAATCTTCATTATTGTAGTATTATTGGTCACTATTCACACTGAAGAAGAAACAGCTGGGCACCACAGAGTACTGACATGTAGTAGTGGGTCTGGCACCAAACTTGTGGTTTATCAGGTAAGAGGAGAGGGGAAGGAGCAGACGACAGCAAAGCATTTTGAGCTGGGTGGTGCTTCTATGGGTTGACCGGATTTTATTGGTCACTATGTAGTGGCATTATGTGCTCTGGTCATGGCGTTGTGTATTTGTCCCTTGAATGTGGAATTATTCAATTACAATATGTCGGTTATATGTGGTCTTATCATGGTGTGGCAGTATTTATACCTTGCACGTGGTAGTATTTGATCACAGTTTAGTAGTAATATGTTCTTTGATCACAGTGTGGTGGTATGTCTCCTTTATATGTGCTATTACTGGTCTTGGTATAGTGGATTGTGGTTGATTATTAGTTTTTTTCTGATATCAATAAGGGGAAAATTCTTTATTTCCAGTAGATATTAAAAACTTGGTTGCTTAACCCCTTCCTGTCCTGTGACACAGCAGCAGCAAAATGCACTTACAGAGGTTCTCCAGAGAAAGCAAGTAATTATCTCGTCTAAGGCCACGTTCACACAGTGAGTTTTTGGTGAGATTTTCACTTCAGTATTTATAAGACAGAAGCAGGAGATGGTGAGAAATGCAGAACATATTACCTCTGCTCTGGTTTTGTTTTACAAATACCGAGGTAAAAACTCACCAAATACTCAGTGTGTGCACATGGCCTAAGGATGTGATAAGGTATTAGTTTGTGGGGGTGCGACTGCTGAATGTGCAGCTTTTATCCCCATTATGTGTCCAAAAAATAGAAAAATATCCAGCATAGAGTCTTGAGATCTAGATCCTTAAAAATTCACTATATTAGAAAAGTATTAAAAAACACATTTACATCAATGTCCTTAAAGACAGTCCTTAGTCATAGGTTTGTTTTGTCCCCATTAGACTGGAGGTGATGTAGAGCTCGCCCATGATCCCTTCGCTCCCTCAGTGGCTGTGAGCGCTGTGTTTGCCTTTTTCTGGGAGCTCCAATGATAATGAATGGAGCCGCGGTCACATCATTACCGGCCGCTGCAGTTAATAAAAGGGGTAAAAGTGCCACATTCTTCTGACGATGTGGTTTTGATTGGTCGGATTCCACCAATAACTAAGTGATGACCTGCCGAACCTCACGATTGTTGGTAACTTGTTTTCACCAAAGTATCCCTTTAATGTACACTACAGTAATGGTACATCGCAGTAATGGTGAGCGCAGAGTGATGTGCAGGAGTAACCGCTATAATGGGTATAACGGCTAACAGGTATTTGCATATAGCGGGTGAGTGGGCCCCTGGAGTCAATTTCCCTGGTGGGCCCTAGACACCCCAGTCCGACCCTGCATGTATCACACTTCATGATGCAGATAAAACAACTGACTACGCTGCCTCCCAGAGGCTTTGGTTGTAAATCCTAACGAGGATGCACCCCCTTATCCCAAAACTCATTTAAAAATCAAAATAACCATCTCAATTCTAAACAAACTTCCTCCCTATATTTTTGCATTTGTGGAAAGTGGGCATTGAAATCTCCTTATCCGCACTAGACAAGCAAACAGTGTGCTCTAATTCACATGGCTTCCCTGGATGCATCCTGCTCCAAGAAACTGCCTATAAAATATTCTCGAGGTGGTAGTATACCCCAGAGAAACTATTCCATTTGGGGTAAATATGAGTCCCCCTTATGTTGGAGATGTGGGATGTCAAGGGGCACTCTAACCCACATTTTTTTGGTCATGTCAGAAACTTCAACATTTCTGGTCTAAGTTTAATGACACCCTGAAGGATCTGGGCATATTGGATATGGACCTTAAGGCCACTTCACACACACAGATATCTGAGTCCAATATCTGAACAGATCTCTGGTTGCAGTGAAATCATGGATACATTGCTCCATGTTGTACACAGCCACAAAATGGAACAATGTATCCATGATTTCACTGCAACCAGAGATCTGTTCAGATATTGGACTCAGATATCTGTGTGTGTGAAGTGGCCTTGACAGCACCAGAAGAACTACTTTCCCTCCCTTCATCTAACCTTAAAGTTAAAAAACATGGTCCTTTGATGTTAGGAGCAGCGAAACACCTAGTTGCCTTAATATGGAAACAACAAACTCCTCCAACTTTAAAAGAATCGTTAGAAAAAAATCAAAGATATCTTTAGATTGGAGGAACTTTTGAGGTTGGAGACCTACACCCATGACCGTTTTATCAAGATCTAGAAACCCTGGACTGGCTGGTATGGAAGGCGTCAGGACCATTAGACTCTTGATGGGTGCTACAGTGGTCGAGCTCCCTAGAGAGAAATGTGCCCTCTGGGTAACCCTATGTTTTAGTTACTCCCTCGGCAATTTCCTTGAGTCACGACCGCTTCTCAGAAACAAAAATTCCTCTTTCTTCAGCTCACTAATTGCTACTTTTTGTACGTCTGTTGTACTTAAGTCATTTGTATTTAAGTTATATGTGGATACATCTGTTTCACATGTTATTGTAATCCTTTCTTTTAATATATTTTCATTGTTTACTAGTAAAAAGGCCCGATGCAAATGCATCGGAAGTGTGGTGACATCAAGATGGGGGCGGGCTGTTTGGCACTGGGGGCAGCAGCTGTCACTTCACCCTGTGCTGTCTGTCCCCTGCGTGGTGATTTTTGTCCATCAGTCTCTGCCCCCCTCCTCTGTGCTTTGTGTAATGTGGCGGGAGAGGATGGTGGCATGAGAAACTGGTGCAGTTCCTTGTTCAGCCTGGCGCAGGGTGAGTGAGGTGAGCGAGGTGAGTGCAGTGAGCCAGCTGCAGGCTGAGTGGGGTGAGTGCGAGTTGAGTGGAGTGAGTGCAGGCTGAGCAGGTAGGGTGAGTGAGTAGAGGGTGTGTGCGTGCAGGTTGAGTGAGTGTGGAGTAACTGTGGTGTAGGCTGAATGAGTGTGGGGCTGGGTGAGTGAGGGCTGGGTGAGTGCTGGGTAACCATGGTGTAGGCTGGGTGAGCGCAGGGCAGAATCAGTGCGGAGGCAGATTGCAAGAAGAGTGAGTGGTGGGGCAGAGTGCAAGTATAGTGAGCATGGGGCACAGTGAGTGCAGGGTAAGTGGGCAGAGTGAGTGGTGGGCAGAGTGAATGTAGGGATGAGTGAGAGGGCAGAGTGAGTGAGGGGGCAGAGTGAGTGAGGGGACAGAGTGAGTGAGGGGGAAGAGTGAGTGAGGGGGCAGAGTGAATGTGGGTTTAGTGAGTACAGGGAAGAGTGAGTGCAGAGTGAGTGCAGGGTCATCAGTCGTCGGGCTGTGGGATGAATGGGCGACCTGAGGGGTAAGTGTGGAGTGAGGTGGGCAAGTTGGTGCTGAGCAGGGGTGAGTGGGTGTTGAGCAGGGTGAGGGTGCCCTGAGTGAAGGTGCGTGTGCACTGAACGGGGGTGAGTGTGTGCTGAGCATTTGTGTGTGCTGAGCGAGGTGAGTGTGAGTGGGTGCTGAGCAGGGTGAGTGTGTGCAGAGTGGGGCATCAGCAGAGGCAGTGTGGGGATTGAGGGCATGTGGGGGGGTAAGAGGGGGAGCAGGGGCAGTGTGGGGTGAGTGGGGGCTGAGCAGGGACAGTGTGGGGTGAGTGGGGGCATTAGCAGGGGCAGTGTGGGTGAGTGGGGGGGTGAACAGGGGCAGTGTGGGTGATTGGGGCCATGTGGGGGGATGAGAGGGGTAAGTAGGGGCAGTGTGTTTGAATGGGGGGTAATTAGGGGCATGAGAAGGGCAGTAGGGGGTGATTAGGAGTAGGGGGTGATTAGCAGTAGGGGGTGATTAGCTGTTGGGTGCATGGTCGAGCTCAGCCCCGCATTTTTCTCCTGGGAGCATGAAGGAGGAAAAAAGAATGGGCAAGGGAGGGGGAGTTTACATAGGAGCGTGATAATGGGCGTGACTGAGAGACACTGGCCTTATGTGGTGGGAGTGTCCTCGGTCACACCCATTATGATGGGATTTGTTAGCTCCGCCCCCGGTGTCATGGAATGTCGGGGTAAGCGGCGGGGGAGCGGGGGAGCGGGAGGAAGTGGCGGGGGAGCGAGAGGATGTGGCGGGGGTGCGGGAGGAAGTGGCGGGGGAGCGGCGGGCGGTTCGTGGAGCGGGGGTATGTGGTGTTGGCGGCAGCATGTTTGCGCTTCCGGCCAGTGTCGGCGGCTCGCGATGGTGCACGTGCGCCATCGCTCGCAGCGCGTGATAGCGGCACAGTGGCCGGAAGCGCAAAACTGCTGATTATGTATATAGATTGCTCATATCTTAACTTTTTTTGCATAAAGTCAAATGTATATCGATGTGTTTGAAAATGTAAATAAAGAATTTAAAACAAAAAAAAAATCCACATAAGGTGACTTTTGGGTCCATCCTTACAAAATAAAATCGATTTCAATGCGTCCATCTATAATTTCTGTTGAAGCAATAAATACTGCAAAGGGCATCAAAACACACAAAATTAAAATACTGATATGAGGCTTGGGAAAGGTTCTGATGCAACCGAAACGTTGTGGTCGCATGGGTCAATAAAGAGGAGTGTTTTTTCAACAACGGAGTGCTGCCTGCCTTTTGAACGCATATATTATATATACATGTATATATATATATATATATATATATACATTTTATTGAAAGATAACCATATTTTCATTGATACACTGGAAACTCCTTGCTCAGAGGTGTATACATGTAGATAAGAAGCAAGCAGTAGTAGTGGGAGAAGTAGTGGAACGAAAAGCTAAAGTTGGAGGAGGAACTTAACAAGACCAAAATAAAGGGTCATTAAAGAGGGAAAATGTATATCAAGGTAATATATTGAGTATGGAGAAGCAAATAACAAAGAAAGTGTCCAAATATCCAACAAAATTATGCATGTATAAAAGTGATGAGAACCTTGATCTCTTATCAAGCCCTGCTGGTGACATTGTGCCCAAATTTTACGATCCACCAACATTCATGTTTAGCCGCACCAAATAACGACAAGCGGCAAAAATGAGCTAAGAATGTATAAGAAGTGGAAATTGAACATTATTTATTTGTTACACTAATCCTACAGGCGCAAGTTTGGCCTGTTATTTTGGGTGTAGATCCATATCTACAACTGTCCTTATATCTTGTATGTTCCAAATTCTTAAATTCCTTTTTGGGCTCTGTGTATATATAACGATTTCTCATTTTTTTCCCTTTTTCCTCTGCTATTTGTGTTGTACTTATGTTGGAGTATCTATCTTCTCCCTCTAGGTGGCGTCATTGATGGTGCAGCAGCTATCAACTTTAGTCTATAAACTAATATCTCTCTCTCATAATCACTTCCTATGTTTTAGAAGTGTTTTATATATGTGTCCCTTTCCCTTGCTCCCCCTGGGTCTCTATTTTGTACTCTATTTTATCCTGCTTGCGGGGTTGCAGTCTGCAGGTTCATTTAACCAGCATTTACGGCAACCAGCGCTGCTTTATGATTAGACCGGCCGGTCTGCGCATGCGCGCACGTCGCATAGCGACGTTGTACACACAGCGAGCATGGACGGCTCCGATCACTACGGGCCGCGTTCTAGACATGCGCAGCTGTGTGCCGCCTCCCAGCATAAACAGACGACCTCTGGGTTATTATACCCGGAAGTCAATCCGCCGCTGTGCCCCGGAACACCAATGATGCAGGACACAGAGCCCCACATTCCTCCTCGCAGGTCTTAATAACAGCTAACGGCATTTATTTTTCCTTACAGGTGTTATGCATTATTGTTGATATTTAAGGTAATGAAGCACACTCTCCAGTGGTGCTCTACCCTGAGGAAGCTGTCATTTAGGCAGCGACACGCGTAGGTCCAGAGCCACGCTTTTATGCCTCCCTGCCTGCAGGTGCATGATGACTGGTGACTAACTTGCAATTTTCACTTCTAATTTCAGATATGCGGTTTTCCCATTGCACTTTTTCTCATGCATGGTCTATTTTGGTCCCACTTTGAATAGGGCAATATCAGAGGTTCTTATTTGCTTCTCAATTGCATTTTATTGCCTTGTACTATTTGCATTGAGCCTCAGATGTAGTTACTATCTTGTCTATTTTCTGACCTAACAGTTAGGTGACCTTACTGCATATCTGGTTTCCTTATTATGGGAATTTGTGTTATTATTTATTTATTCTTGCTTCTTGTTACCAGATTAATTCTGCAGGTTCAGCATTTTTGCTATAAATCATAGGAGGCATGTATCTGTGATATATCTCGTGCGGTGTTGCACATTTTTTAGATGGTTTTAATGTTTGTGCTTTTTTACCTTACTCACATGGATTTGTAATAAAATTTATTCTTTCACTCTGAATGAGTGCTGTATATATTTCTTCCCCGATCCCGGTCATACATACACGTTTCTTCCCTCTCCCTTCAATGCATTCGTTCTATTAAACGTGTGACTGGTGGATCCCGTGTCTTAGTGCCACTCCAAACAACCCCCCTTTTTTAGCCGCACCAAATAGATGTCAAGTGAACCTTTATTGCCAATGGCGTGGCGACGTTTCGGACCCGAGGTCTTTTCTCAAGCCACGCCATTGGCAATAAAGGTTCACTTGACATCTATTTGGTGCTGCCTTTCCCTTTTTTGGATTGTTTACATGGACACTTGACCGATGTTGAGAAAGCGCTGCACAAGTCTGGTAATATCTGGTGTTGTTCCGTTTTTTCATATGTATATATATATATATATATATATATATATATGCACACATACTTGTATAGCACTCCCCCTGAGGCCAAGGTGGACTTTATCTGTGCTATCTGATCTACAATTATATAAATTTTGAAATGGTGAGATAGTCTCTTTACAGTCTCCACCTTGTCAGTACTCTTCGCCACCATAATGTCTTTAACATACATCTTTTGAGCTCCCAGAATTTTAGGCAGCAACCACAAATGGTGTAGTAGATAAAATAGGTGGGGGGACTCCAGGCCTCGAGAGCCACCCACAGGTCATGTTTTCAGAATTTCCTTAGTACAGCACAGGGGGTTGGAATCATCACCCATGCAGGTTATATTATCACCTGTGCAATACCAAGGAAATCCTGAAACCCTGTACTGTGTGCGGCTCTCGAGGCCTGGAGATCCCTACCCCTGAGATAACACCACTGGTCGAACAAGAAATGTACTCTCTAGTTTCATACTCCTTGGTTCCATCCGCCATTTTATAGGTTTTTGCACATAGGATATTTCTACAGTAGAGGGCAAGAGCCACAGGGAAATCACCCCCATTTTAGGCGTCCAGTATTGAATTGAAACAAAGTTTAGTTACATAATGACTATGGACTAAAGTGTCCCTTGGGTCTTTCCTTTCCTAGTTATCATCAGGAGCCAGTCACGAAGAAACTTTAAGAGTTGGTTCTGTCTTTAAAACCACCCAGTGCCAATTAAGGATCCCCATGATTGAGTCCCATTGATATCAAATGTTGAAATAAATCTGATAACTGGGGGAGTTTCTTTCTCAACATTCTTTTTTTGAGACAGAAAGCAGTTCATTGCATTTAGATCTTTTCATGCACAGATAACCCCTCCTAACGCTTCTTCCACTATATCCACGAGACAAAAATCTCTCCCACATGTCCTTGACACATCTCTCAAATATGGCTTCCTCAGAGCATATCATCTGAATGTGCAAAAATTGTTGAACGGGTACAGCTCTGATAGTAGAAGAGGAAGCATAAAGGACAGAAATAACAGACATCTACTTCCTGAAAATGCTCATCTCCACAACCCCTCCAGGTTGGGCTGAAATTTGTATATTCAGAAAGTCAATGATATTTAAATTATATTTATGGGGGGATTAATGTTAAGTTCATTACAATTCAAGAGAATAATTAAGCTCTTTAGTTCGGGGACAGTTCCCCCTCTGATGACAAAAACATCATCGATGAAACAAAGCCAGCACTATATATATATATATATATATATATATATACCGTATATACTCGCGTATAAGCCGAGTTTTTCAGCCCAAAATTTGGGCTGAAAAGTCCCCCCTCGGCTTATACGCGAGTATATACGGTATATGAAAAAAAATAAAAAATACAGCCGCAGCCCCGGAGGTATACAGGCCCCCCATCAAGTTCCAGGGCCCCCCCCCACTTGCGCGCCAGCCTGTAAGGTAAATTCATACTTACCGGTGTCCAGTCGCGCCGCCCGCAGCTGCCGACATGACGATTCCGGGCTCCATTCAGCGTCTTCCCGCGGCTTCCTGTAGTCGCGGGCAATGACGTCATTGCCCGCGACTACAGGAAGCCGCGGGAAGACGCTGAATGGAGCCCGGAATCGTCATGTCGGCAGCTGCGGGTGGCGCGACTGGACACCGGTAAGTATGAATTTACCTTACAGGCTGGCGCGCAAGTGGGGGGGGGGCCCTGGAACTTGATGGGGGGCCTGTATACCTCCGGGGCTGCGGCTGTATACAGCCCTGGGGCTGCGGCTGTATACAGCCCTGGGGCTGCTGCTGTATAAAGCCCTGGGGCTGCGGCTGTATACAGCCCTGGGGCTGCGGCTGTATACAGCCCTGGGGCTGCTGCTGTATACAGCCCTGGGGCTGGGGCTGCTGCTGCTGTATACAGCCCTGGGGCTGGGGCTGCTGCTGTATAAAGCCCTGGGGCTGCGGCTGTATACAGCCCTGGGGCTGGGGCTGCTGCTGCTGTATACAGCCCTGGGGCTGCTGCTGCTGTATATACCTCTGGGGCTGCATATGGGGCTGCATATACCTCTGGGGCTGCATATGGGGCTGCATATACCTCTGGGGCTGCATATACCTATGGGGCTGCATATGGGGCTGCATATACCTCTGGGGCTGCATATGGGGCTGCATATACCTCTGGGGCTGCATATGGGGCTGCATATACCTCTGGGGCTGCATATACCTATGGGGCTGCATATGGGGCTGCATATACCTCTGGGGCTGCATATGGGGCTGCATATACCTCTGGGGCTGCATATGGGGCTGCATATACCTCTGGGGCTGCATATGGGGCTGCATATACCTCTGGGGCTGCATATACATCTGGGGCTGCATATGGGGCTGTATATACCTCTGGGGCTGCTGTATACTACCACTGGGGCTGCTGCTGTATACTACCACTGGGGAGGCTGCTGTATACCTCACTGCTGGGGGTTGTATACCTGTGCTGGAGTCCACCCTCGGCTTATACGCGAGTCAATAAGTTTTCCCAGTTTTTGGGGGCAAAAGTAGGGGGGTCGGCTTATACACGGGTCGGCTTATACACGAGTATATACGGTATATATATAGTTAGGAAAAATTAAGAGCAGTGCAAAAATCACTATAAAGATATAGAGTTAGGCACAAATGTCCTTCCTAGTGATGAGCGAGTAGTCTAATATTCACATCCACTATACTGGAAACTAGTACTTTTTAATACTTGCACATTCGTACAAATAGCGAGTATAATGTTAGTCAATGAGCGATAGGCTCTGCCCACACACATCTGGCCATAAAATAAGTCTGTCCAGGACAGTGCGAAAGGGTGAGCTTTTTTATATTTCTACTGCATAAAACAGCCCCCCAAAGAGACTCTAACATCCAATCTGCTTTCAGTGAGGTGCCAGTTGACATTATTTACTGAAGGGAGCTGTCAATGTGTCAGATCGATAACGATCAACACATCACTCATGAGCACCAGTGATACTCGCTGAGTAATGAGTATCGCGAATACCGTACTATTCGTGCGAATAGTAACCATTACACTTGATCATCACTAGTCCTTCCCAGCAATCTTCAATTGCAAATTTTCATAAAAATACAAAAAAGGCAGTGCTCATCAAATCAAGATCATATACTTCTCTTTATTCTTTTAATAAGTAATTATTAGACAAAGATAACAAATGTAAACATAAAATGCAGTTTATAAATCATGTCTTTATTATTAAGGGAAACAGAATTCCAAACCTACATGGTGGCCCTGTGTGAAAAAGTGATTGCACTGTAAACCTGAAAACTAGTTTGGCCACCCTCAACAGCAGCAACTGCAATGAAGTGTTTGTGATAGCTGGCAATGAGGGTTTTACAACAACGTTTTGGCAGAATGCAACCCCATTGGAGGGTTTCCAAGCATTAAACAACTTTTTAAGGTCATACCACGGCATCTTAACCAGATTAAGGTTATAGCATTGACTATACCACCATGTCTGCTGCATCCAGGCAAGGGGTCCCCCAGCCCTTGAGCCCCCCTGTACCCCGAAATAATACACTTTGAAAGCTTACATTGTGGAGCCAAATAGGGGGTGGCTTCTGGCTCGAGCCAAAGGGCAGTTTCACACCCCCTGCATGTTTAATCTGCCCACCACTGCCTCCCTGATGCCAATCATTATCTCCCTCGCCTGCTGCATAGTACACAGAGCTTATTGCATTGATGTCCGCTTTGCCCCGCCCCTGCGATGATGTCACCACTTATACCCGCCCAGCTCCATGGTTAACATGGAGCAGGGTGGGGAAAGGCGGTGATGTCAGAGCAGGAGGCCAGTTACCCCGCCTCCTGCAGTGACATCACCATTTATACCCACCCTGCTCCATGTTAACCATGGAGCAGGGCGGGTATAAGTGGTGACATCATCGCAGGGGACGGGGCAAAGCGGACATCACTGCAATAAGCTCTGTGTTCTGCTGCAAGCGAGGGAGATAATGATTGGCATCAGGGAGGCGGCGGTGGGCAGATTGAACATGCAGGGGGTGTGAAACTACCCTTTGGCTCCAGCCACAAGCCACCCCCTATTTGGCTCCACAATGTAAGTTTTCAAAGTGTATTATCTCGCGGTACAAGGGGGCTCAAAGGCTGGGGGACCCCTTGCCTGGATGCAGCAGACATGCTGCATTCAGTGCTGTAATTAGATCACCATGTATGGTTGGTGACAGGTCCTCTTTAAGCTATTCAAAGGTGAATTTGCTGGTGAATATTGGATGATTGCCCAACTGCATAACCCAAGTGCGCTTCAACTTGAGGTCACTAACTGATGGCTAGACATTATTCTTTAGCATTTTTTAGTAGACAGCAACATTCTTGGATCCATTTACCACATCAAGACTTCCAGGTTCTGAAGCACCACCATATTATACTGTTGATATGTTGATCCTTTTCTGAAATGCTGTATTACTTCTATGCAGATGTAATGGAATACACACTTTCCAAAAAGTTCAATTTTTATCTCATCAGTCCACAGATCATGCTCACAAAAGTCTTAGGGATAATCAAGATATCTTTTGACACAACTGAGCCTTTATGTGCTTTTTGCTCAGTGGTGGTTTGCCATGCAGGCCATTGTTGTTCGGTCGCTTTCTTATGGTTGAGCAATGAATATTGATCTTAACTGAGACAAGTGAGGCCTGCAGATCTTTGGAAGTTACTGTGGGGTCCTTTGCGACCTCTTGGATGAGTTGTTGCTGCACTCGTGGTGTTTTTGGTTGGCCAGCCACTCTTCGGAAGGTTTATCACTGATCCATGTTTTCACCCTTTGTGGATAATGGCTCTCAATGTAGTTTGCTGGAACACCAAAGCTTTTTAAATGATTTTACAACCTTTTCCAGTCTGATAGGTCTCAATTGCCTTGCTTCTCATTTGTTCCTGAATTTCTTTGGATTGCAGCATAATGTCCAGCTTTTGAGATTATTTTGCTGGTCTTCTTTAATTTGTCAGTCAGATCCTATTTAAGTGATTTCTTGATTGAGAACAGGTGTGGCAGCAATCAGGCCTGGGTGTGGCTATTTCTCAAAGATGTGATAATCCATAATTGATTAGAGGGGCCAGTCACTTTTTCACACAGGGTCCTGTAGGTTTAGATTTAATGTTTCTCTTAATAATAAAGTCCTTCACTTAAATATTGCATTTTATGTTTACTTGTGTTTTCTTTGGCCACTATTTAAATTTGTTTGGTGATCTGAAACATTTACGTGTGACAAACATGCAAAAGAATATGAAATCAGGAAGAAGGTAAACACTTTTCACACACATATATATATATATATATTATAAATATACCATATTTTTTGCTTTATAAGATGAGCGTCAAATTTGATGAAGGAAAAGAGAAAAAAAAATTAATGTTAAATTGATTCTGTCTTATGAAGCCAATATCTGTCTTACAATCATTATATACACTGTGTACAGAATTATTAGGCAAGTTGTATTTTAGAGGATTATTTTTATTATTGATCAACAATTATGTTCTCAATCAACCCAAAACACTCATGAATATCAAAGCTTAATATTTTTGGCAGTTGGAGTGTTTTCTTTTAGATGTGGCTATCTTAGGAGGATATCTGTTGTTGCAGGTAACTATTACTGTGCATAATTATTAGGCAACTTAATAAAAACCAAATATATTCCCATCTCACTTGTTTATTTTCACCAGGTAAACTAATATAACTGCACCAAATTTAGAAACAAACATTTCTGAAATGCAAAAACAAAACCCAAAAAATTTAGTGACCAATATAGCCACCTTTCTTTATGATGACACTCAAAAGCCTTCCATCCATAGATTCTGTCACTTGCTTGATCTGTTTATGATCGACAGCCTCCCAGACACTGTTCTGAGAGGTGTACTGTTTTCCCTCCCTGTAGATCTCACATTTTAGGAGGGACCACAGGTTCTCTATGGGGTTTAGATCAGGTGAACAAGGCGGCCATGTTATTATTTTTTCTTCTTTTAGACCTTCACTGGCCAGCCACGCTGTGGAGTAGTTGTATGCATGTAATGGAGCATTGTCCTGTATGAAAATCATGTTTTTCTTGAACAATACCGATTTCTTCCTGTACCACTGCTTGAAGAAGTTGTCTTCCAGAAACTGGCAGTTGGTCCGGGAGTTGAGCTTCACTCCATCCTCAACCCGAAAAGGTCCAACAAGTTCATCTTTGATGATACCAGCCCATACCAGTACCCCACCTCCACCTTGCTGGCGTCTGTCAGAGTGGAGCTCTCTGCCCTTTACTGATCCAGCGTCTGGCCCATCCATCTGGCCCATCAAGAGTCACTCTCATTTCACCAGTCCATAAAACCTTTTGAAAAATCAGTCTTAAGATATTTCTTGGCCCAGTCTTGACGTTTTATCTTATGTTTCTTGTTCAAAGGTTGTCGTTTTTCAGCCTTCCTTACCTTGGTTATGTCCCTTGGGTATAGCACACCTTGTGCTTTTTGATACTCCAGTAACGTTGCAGCTCTAAAATATGGAAAAGCTGGTGGCAAATGGCATCTTTGCAGC
This sequence comes from Allobates femoralis, assembly GCA_033576535.1. Lineage (NCBI taxonomy): Eukaryota > Metazoa > Chordata > Amphibia > Anura > Aromobatidae > Allobates > Allobates femoralis. The sequence goes on from JARQOC010000006.1 coordinate 173,792,358, forward strand.
GTCACACTTGATTTTCCTCAATTAATGGGCAGGTATTTTGCGCTTTTTTGCCCAACACGCTTCTTGCGACCCTGTTGGCTATTTGCCATGAAACGCTTGATTGTTCAGTGATTACGCTTCAAAAGTTTGACTATTTCAAGACTGCTGCATCCCTCTCCAAGACATCTCACAATTTTGGACTTTTCAGAGCCCGTAAAATCTCTCTTCTGATCCATTTTGCGTAAGGAAAGGAATTTGCCTAATAATTAAGCACACCTTATATAGGGTGTTGATGTCCTTACACCACATCCCTCCCCATTACAGAGATGCACATCACCTGATTTACTTATATACAGCTTGGAGTAGGACAACATATATAAAAAGTATCATGTGATCAAAATACTCATTTGCCTAATAATTCTGCACACAGTGTATGTCCCTCATCCTAGTACATATTCCCCCACAATCCTGGCACATGGGTCCCTTCCTAGGATATGGCCCCCCATCCTGGGTATGACCCCTACAACCTTAATATAACCTCCCATCCTGGATATGACTCCCCATCCTAAATATAGCTCCCTTTTCATGGTACATGGCCCCCATATAGTATATAGCCTCCCCATCCTGGATATGGACCCCTTATCATTATACATGAACCCCTAAACTGGATATAACCTACTCATCTGATCATATAACCAGCACAGCACAGTGGTGTCATCAGTTTGTGCTCAGTCACATGATCAAATGCCCAGATACAAGAAGACACAGCTGAGATGGGAGCAGTGAGCAATGGAGGGTGGGTTAACAGTGTTTGTTATTTAAGTGTGAACACCAGCATGGGGGCCATATACATTATGTTCATATAATATGCTCCCCCCGCCCACCTCTCAGCGTCAGCTGCAGCACTGAGAGTGTTGGACAGTGGGATGCAATGCATATTATATGAGCATTTGAGCATACTCAGCGGGAGCATGTGACCACAGGCCACAGCCGCAGCCCGCTCCAAACCCCGGACACCACTCCAACCTCCTCTTCTCCTACAGCCCCACCTTCCCTCTTACCTTACGGGTTATTCACAGCACTGGCTCCTACAACCAATTACAGATGATGTCACATAGAATGGGCATCTGTGTTTGGCTGTTGGAGTTATCTGGAATCAGCCCATACATTCTAGAATGCTAGAATGTACGAGCCGGTCTTTGGTTACTCCAGCAGCCAACCACAGACGCCCATTCTCTGTGACAGCATCTGTGAGTGGCTGTTGATCCCCTCACACATATTGTAGTGTAAAAATAGAAAAATAATTTAAAAAATGATTTATTGCTCTGCAGTATTTTTGATTCTCAGCACAGGCAAAGCGCATACTAACAGGCTGCCTCCCCCAGCTGCCTGGGGAGATCAAAATAAAGGGAAGGCCTTTATTTCTTTTTTAATTATTAAAATAAATAATTGAAAAGAAATATGTTGGCTCCCGCTCGCTGCACTTTGATCGCCAACCAAGGTAAGACCAGGTCGCTGGGGGCTAGGATTCTCAGCGTGATAAGGCCCACATGTTCTGGGCCTCCCACACTAAAAACCACAGTTTTCAGGCGCCTATGAAAATGGCATTTTATTGTATCACCATTTCAAGGCATTTCCAGTGGCCCTGGTGATGGTGGCACACTGGGTAATAAGTGGTTAATACCAGCTTTGTATTGTAAGCTGGCACTAAGCCAGAAATTCTTTAATGATCACTCCACCTAACTGCAAACCCATATGTTACCTTGTTTGTTGAAAATGTGCAGTCACTATTTCATGTCCGAAAAATAATAATAATAATAATAATTATTATTATTATTATTATTATTATTTATTATATTATTATTATTATTATTATAATTATTCATTTATATAGCACAATTAGTCCCATAGTGCTTTACATACATTTGTAACCTTGTACCAATTGGAAATATAGTAGACATTTTGGTCAAGTAATGCACTTTGTTTTGGAATAATAATAATAATAATAATTTTATTTATATAGCGCCAACATATTATGCAGCACTTTACAATTCAAAGGGGACATGTACAAATAATATGAGACAATACAGAGTAACAAACAATTAAAAAAACATGAGGAGTGAGGTCCCTGCTCACAAGCTTACAATCTATGAGGAGATAGGGGAGGTACAAAAGGTAAATGGTAAAAAGCACCAACATATATGGTCCAGCCATTAATATAGTAAATAAGGGATTCACATAAGGCTGCATGAACCAGTCACTGGTCAGGATCTGTACAAGCACTGATAAAGTACTATATTATGCATGGGGGGTGCAGACAGATGACGCTAGAGGCCAGATTTGGAAAAGGAAAGCTAGTTAAATAAGCGAGGTGAGGTGATAGGCCAGTCTAAAGAGATGTGTTTTTAAGACTCGCTTAAAACTATTGGTATCGGAAATTAATTGAATTGTTTTTTGTAATTAATTTCAGAAAATTAGTGCACCTCGAGAGAAGTCTTGGAGATGGGAGAGGAAGGTTCGGAATGTAGACGATGTCAGTCTTAGGTCACTTCCAGAATGGAGGGCACATGTATGGCACTAGACAGAGATGAGAGAGGAGAGAGGAGATGTAGGGTGGAGCAGAACTGTGGAGGGATTTGTAGATGAGAGTGATAGTTTTATAATGTACTCTATAGCGAATTGTCAACCAGTGCAATGACTGGCACAGGATAGATGATAAGAGGCATCGGTGAAGCAGTTGGAGAGGAATATGATCCTGGCTGCTGCATTGAGGATGGATTGGAGAGGAGAGAGTTTAGTAAGAGGGAGACCGATTAGTAGAGAATTGCAGTAATCTAGGCGATAATGAATAAGGGTAATAGTTAGAGTTTTTCCTGAATTATCAGTAACAAAAGTTCAAATTCTAGAGATGTTTTTGAAGTGTTGGTGACAAGAGAGAGCGAGTGACCGGATGTGGGCAGAGAATGAGTGATCAGAGTCAAATATAACCCCAAGAAAACAAGCATGCTGCTGAGGAGTAATGGTAGAACCACATACAGAAATAGCAATATTAGGTTTCAGAAGATTAGGAGAGGGAGGGAAACATGAGAAGTTCAGTTTTTGACAGATTAAGTTTAAGGTAGAAAGAAGATATAATGTTAGAGACAGCAGACAGACAATCACTGGTATTTTGTAGTAATGTGGAGGTGATGTCAGAACATGTATATACTTGGGTATCGTCAGCATAGAGATGGTACTGAAAAACAAATCTACTGATGGTTTGTCCAGTAGGGGCAGTGTATAGAGACAAGAGAATGGTACCTAGGACTGAACCCTGAGGAACCCCAACCGTGAGGGGAAGAGGAGAGGAAGAGGAGCCAGCGAAAGATACAGTGAAGGAGCGGTCAGAGAGGTAGGAGGAGAACCAGGAGAGTGCAGTGTCCTTGAGACAAATAGAGCAGGGCATAGAGAGAAGCTGGTGTTCCACAGTATCGAATGCAGTGGAGATATCCAGGAGGATCAACAGGGTGTAGTGACCGTTAGATTTAGCTGTTAGTAGATCATTAGACACTTTAGTGAGGACAGTTTCAGTAGAATTTAAAGAGTGGAAGCCGGATTGTAGAGGGTCAAGAAGAGATTTGTCAGAGAGATAGCGGATCATACGGGAGGGGACCAAGCATTCCAGGAGTTTAGAGATGAAGGGGACATTAGTGACAGGTCTGCAGTTAGCAGCAGAGTTCTGGTCAAGGGATGTTTTTTTAGTAATGCATGTATGCTGGCATGTTTGAAGGAGGAGGGGAAAACACCAGATGAGAAAGAAAGATTAAATATTTTAGTTAGGTGAGATGTGACAGCTGATGAAAGGGATTGAAGAAGAAGTGAGGGAATAGGATCACTGGTGCAGGTAGTAGGGTGAGATGATGCAAAAAGCCGGGTGACTTCTTCCTTTATGACTGGATCAAAGACCGAACGTGAGTTGGATGAAATGTAGGAGGGAAGAAAATGCATGATGTTCTGAGGCGGTAAGGAAATTTCCTGTCGTATGTGGTCAATTTTGTCCTTAAAATAGTTGGCCATATTGTCAGCGCTGAGGCTGGTGGTTGGGGCCTCTACTCTTGGATTTAAGAAGTAATGGAAAGTGTTAAATAATTGTTTAGGATTGCTGGCTAGTGATATTATAAGGGTGTTGAAGTAAGCTTGTTTGGAGAGGTGAAGGGAGGTGTTGTATGTTTTTTAGCATAAACATATACTGGATGAAATCCTCGGCCAGGTTGGATTTTCTCTAGAGACGTTCTGCACACCTGCAGCACGGCTGGAGAAACCATGTTTGCAGTGTGTTGCCCCTGTCAGTGCCGAATTGCTCTAAATGTAGGAGGTGCAGCTTCATCTAGGGCACTTTGCAGTGTTTTATTATAGAGATTTAGAGCAGAATCAGGACAAGAGAGGGAGGATATTGGGGCCAGTGAAGACTGTAAATTCTTTATACATTTTTGAGTGTTAGGGTGCGTTCACACGCTGCGTATTTGCTGCATATTTTTACACAAGTGCTCCTGCAGTTTTTGTTGCCAAAAGCAGGAGTGGCTGATTAAAACCACAAGTAGGTGATTAAATACAGAAGTGGAGCACTTGTTTCTATTAGACTTTTCCTCTGATTGTTCCACTCCTGGTTTTGGCTACAAAAATTGCAACAGCACTCGCGTAAAAATATGCAGGAAATAAGCAATGCATGAACGCACCCTTGGTGGCATGTATATACCTATAGGTAAATGTGTTGGGAGTGTTCCTGAAGGGATGACAGTACTTGACTGAGAATGAAAGAAGATTGTGGTCAGAGAGCAGAAGAGAGGAATTAGTAAAATCATGCACAGAGCAGAGCTGGGAGAATGTAAGGTCCAATGTATTCTCATCTTCATGTGTGGCAGAGTTAGAAAGTTGTGAAAGACCAAGAGAGAATGTTAGGGTTAAAAGAGGAGAGGCAGATGAGGTGATGGGGTTGTCAATAGGAATGTTAAAGTTCCCCATGCTGAGAGTGTGAAGGTCGCAGGCTATAAAATGTGGAAACCAGGTGGCAAAGTGATCAAGAAATTGACGTGGGGGGCCTGGATGGCGATAAAATACAAGCTTTTATTTTCTGAAGATAAAATCTACAGATTCCATTAATTCTATTTATCCTTCTGGCACAGTAGGTAATAGGGGACTATGACCCTACGTGGTACAGACTACATGTTTTGGCTGGAGAGCCTTTTTCAAGTCAAGCCCCATTGGGGCTCACATTTCATGCCATACATTTACAAAGTAGACTTTTGTCAAGTGCACAACTGTGTTAAAAATATAATTCATATTAAAGTTGTCCATGTATTGCTGCAGTGCCCACTAGCCTTATTCATCATTCCAGCTGAATTGGTGGTGAATGGTGACCGTCACCTGGCTAATTTTATTTTTATCATCATGTTTCCTACTAAGATGTAACACTTCAATAATCACTGCACCTAACTGCAATCCCGTTGTTATACCTTGGGGCCTGGGGAATTGGATTTGTTGTGACAGATAGTGATGATAGTTCTTCAGCTCTAAAGGGCCTGTCACACGCGTCAATATCGCCTGCACGATATCGGCTGCACGTGACTTTGCAGCGATATTGACGCGTGTGACATACTGAATCAACCAGCGATAAATCGCTGGTTGATGATCGCCAGGTTTCAGAATCAGTCCTAAAACCTGGCGATTGTCGCCCGGTGGACACGCAGCATCGCTGCGTGTGACACCGGGAGTAGCGATATTCCAGCTCCCAGCGCCTCTCACAAGCGCTGGGAGCTGGTAACTAAGGTAAACTGCGGGTATCTATGCAGCGCGCGCTGCCTAGATACCCGACGTGTACCTTAGTTACCAGCCTCCTCCGCTCACCGGCTGGTATCTAAGGTACACAGCGGGTAACTAGGGTCCCTAGTTACCCGCTGTGTACCTTAGATACCAGCCGGTGAGCGGAGGAGGCTGGTAACTAAGGTACACGTCGGGTATCTAGGCAGCGCGCGCTGCATAGATACCTGCAGTTTACCTTGGAGACCAGCCTGCTCCCGCTTCCAGCAGGCTGGCAGCGGGAGCAGGACATCATGGAAACGATATTTAAATCGTTTCCATGATGTCTCTGGTCAATTGATCGCTGGTGAGTCTGTCTGTGTGACAGCTCACCAGCGATCAGCCGTCAATGTCGTCAGCGATCATCTCGCTGACGACATTGACGCGTGTGACAGGCCCTTAAGACCACATAGATGGGTAAATTAGGAGCAAGACAATAAGATTGTGCAAACATTACAATTCAGTAGTGATTGATTGGGCCTAAATCCTGTCAGTGGAAGAGGCGGACCATTTAGGCAAAAGCAAACACACAAAACTGTGGAGCTCAGTCAGCGTCTCACCGCCATCTTAGCAGTGCAGTACATCGCAAGTACACTGTATGCTACTACAGTTGAACTTGCTACATTGACGGCATTTTGCAGTAGTTTGGTGATGAATCCCCTACAAGGCATGGTTGATCTGGATGAGATCATCATCTTATCGACCCCAGGGGCAGAGGGTGGTTCAGCAGAACCAGACCTGGAGCAGCATGCAGAGGGAATGGACAGAAATGTCATGTAGAGCTCCTCCACGCTACACACTTTGGGCCTCATCTGTAATGAGGTGTGAATCCAATCCTGGGCTACAAAGTCAAACGAGGACCTGAGGAGCTCCCACCAGTCAAGAGGTGCCATCTGGGACCAGGTGCACCAAATGTCCGACTGCACATGAATTTGCAGCATGCCTGGCTGAATTCCACCTGAAGCAGGTTTCACAGATACTGGATCACATTCTTCAGCACCACCAGGATCAGGAGTAGGAGGAAGAGGCCAAATAGGAAGACTAAGAGGTAGGAGAGGTAAAAGGCCCTGTTTCCCAGCCATATGTAGCACCCCCGCCAAAGGTCTTCAACTGGGACAATGCCCTATGGGGCTTCTACCCTCTCCAAGCAACTATACAGCAAGGCATGAACCACCCTGTCCTTTGTCCTTTATTGAGCAGATTCAGCACACTGATGCCATAGCCTGGGACTGGTTGCATGGGTCAAAAAAATTTACAACCAGTGTTCCCAAGGCAAGGTGGTGACATTCTTGCACGATAAAAGCTTTGGTTTCATTGTAGAAAAAGGTACAGGGCATCGGTGCTGCATCAACCGGTCTAGCCTACTAGGTGACAATCTGCCCCAAAGATTATGCACCATCTTTGTCAGGGAGAAGGTCACTTTCATGAAGGTGTGGGTCAGCAAGAGTTGGTACACGGTTGGTATAAGTCAAGTTGGCAACACCAACGAATTTGCAAAGTGGCAGGAGCAGGCCAACCTAGAGAGAACGTGGCATGAGGTGCAGCCCAGGTCTCTCTTGGATGGCCAGCCATTGCACCCAAACCCAGAGGGCCAGTTGGTGTTCCCCAAGATGGTCCTGTCTGTCTTAAGGTACCTTCACACACAGCAATATTGCTAGGCAATTACACTAGCAATTTGCTGGTTGCAGTGAAATCATGGACACATTGTTCTATTTTGTTGCTGTGCACAAATGGAACAATATGCCCATGATTTCACTGCAACCAGCAAATTGCCAGTGAAATTGAATAGCAATATTGCTGTGTGTGAAGGTACCTTAAGACAGACAGGACCATCTTAGGGAACACCAACTGGCCCTCTGGGTTTGGGTGCAATGGCTGGCCATCCAAGAGAGACCTGGGCTGCACCTCATGCCACGTTCTCTCTAGGTTGGCCTGCTCCTGCCACTTTGCAAATTCGTTGGTGTTGCCAACTTGACTTATACCAACCGTGTACCAACTCTTGCTGACCCACACCTTCATGAAAGTGACCTTCTCCCTGACAAAGATGGTGCATAATCTTTGGGGCAGATTGTCACCTAGTAGGCTAGACCGGTTGATGCAGCACCGATGCCCTGTACCTTTTTCTACAATGAAACCAAAGCTTTTATCGTGCAAGAATGTCACCACCTTGCCTTGGGAACACTGGTTGTAAATTTTTTTGACCCATGCAACCAGTCCCAGGCTATGGCATCAGTGTGCTGAATCTGCTCAATAAAGGACAAAGGACAGGGTGGTTCATGCCTTGCTGTATAGTTGCTTGGAGAGGGTAGAAGCCCCATAGGGCATTGTCCCAGTTGAAGACCTTTGGCGGGGGTGCTACATATGGCTGGGAAACAGGGCCTTTTACCTCTCCTACCTCTTAGTCTTCCTATTTGGCCTCTTCCTCCTACTCCTGATCCTGGTGGTGCTGAAGAATGTGATCCAGTATCTGTGAAACCTGCTTCAGGTGGAATTCAGCCAGGCATGCTGCAAATTCATGTGCAGTCGGACATTTGGTGCACCTGGTCCCAGATGGCACCTCTTGACTGGTGGGAGCTCCTCAGGTCCTCGTTTGACTTTGTAGCCCAGGATTGGATTCACACCTCATTACAGATGAGGCCCAAAGTGTGTAGCGTGGAGGAGCTCTACATGACATTTCTGTCCATTCCCTCTGCATGCTGCTCCAGGTCTGGATCTGCTGAACCACCCTCTGCCCCTGGGGTCGATAAGATGATGATCTCATCCAGATCAACCATGCCTTGTAGGGGATTCATCACCAAACTACTGCAAAATGCCGTCAATGTAGCAAGTTCAACTGTAGTAGCATACAGTGTACTTGCGATGTACTGCACTGCTAAGATGGCGGTGAGACGCTGACTGAGCTAAACAGTTTTGTGTGTTTGCTTTTGCCTAAATGGTCCGCCTCTTCCACTGACAGGATTTAGGCCCAATCAATCACTACTGAATTGTAATGTTTGCACAATCTTATTGTCTTGCTCCTAATTTACCCATCTATGTGGTCTTAAGGGCCTGTCACACGCGTCAATGTCGTCAGCGAGATGATCGCTGACGACATTGACGGCTGATCGCTGGTGAGCTGTCACACAGACAGACTCACCAGCGATCAATTGACCAGAGACATCATGGAAACGATTTAAATATCGTTTCCATGATGTCCTGCTCCCGCTGCCAGCCTGCTGGAAGCGGGAGCAGGACATCAAGGAAACGATATTTAAATGGGTCAAAAAAATTTACAACCAGTGTTCCCAAGGCAAGGTGGTGACATTCTTGCACGATAAAAGCTTTGGTTTCATTGTAGAAAAAGGTACAGGGCATCGGTGCTGCATCAACCGGTCTAGCCTACTAGGTGACAATCTGCCCCAAAGATTATGCACCATCTTTGTCAGGGAGAAGGTCACTTTCATGAAGGTGTGGGTCAGCAAGAGTTGGTACACGGTTGGTATAAGTCAAGTTGGCAACACCAACGAATTTGCAAAGTGGCAGGAGCAGGCCAACCTAGAGAGAACGTGGCATGAGGTGCAGCCCAGGTCTCTCTTGGATGGCCAGCCATTGCACCCAAACCCAGAGGGCCAGTTGGTGTTCCCTAAGATGGTCCTGTCTGTCTTAAGGTACCTTCACACACAGCAATATTGCTAGGCAATTTCACTAGCAATTTGCTGGTTGCAGTGAAATCATGGACACATTGTTCTATTTTGTTGCTGTGCACAAATGGAACAATATGCCCATGATTTCACTGCAACCACCAAATTGCCAGTGAAATTGAATAGCAATATTGCTGTGTGTGAAGGTACCTTTATAGGGCATGGTAATCCTCTAGGTCCTCCATCCACCAATCTCCATGATGGAATGTGCTGGGGGTCAAGTAGCGGCGGAGGATGCCCCGGAAAAAGGAGCCCCTGTTACCCTCCCCCAGACTGTCCGGCAATGGAGTACTATCCCCAACACCAACCGTCAGCCCGGTCTAGACTGAGAATGCTGCAAGAGAGTTTGTATGTCAAGAGTGATGACACAGCCTTTTTCAATGCATTTCATGGGTTAATGTTCTTAATTTGGCCAGACGTGTTGTTCGTTTATTTGTTGACACATGGACAGTGGGTCATTGTTTCTTTTCAGACTGCTCAAAGCCTCCATTTTCTTGGTTTGTGGATTGCAAACTAAATGTAATTTACCTCAGCCACCTTCTGTTTACATCATGCAGAGGAAAAGTATGCAGATGGACTGAAATACCAACCAATAAGAGTACAGACTTATTCCAACAATCCTGTAAGACCACAATGCCCTAATATGAAGGCTCAAGTTATATTAAAATGTATATAAATAGCAAATAGCAGTGTAAATGAGGCAAAGGGGTAAGGATTAAAATACACATAATATATAGCTTTAATATAGCTTTACACTCTCCCAACCGCGACGTGTTTTAATAGCAAGCTATCTTCCTCAGGTAGTGGCTGGGAGAGTGTAAAGCAATATTAAAGGTGTGTATTTTAATCCTTACCCCTTTGCCTCAGCGCTTCATTTACTCCGCTATTTGCTGATTATATACATGCATCCACGGTGGAAGCTTCTCCAGGCTTGAAGGACCTGCAGTGTTGTCATAGAGGAACGCCCACCCGGTCATATGGTTTGAGTCACATGAACGCAACCTCTGGAATTAGGAAGCTGTAACCAGCGGTGGTCCAGCCCGAAGGCTTTCACTGTCCAGGCGTGTACCTTTGTTGTGCAGGGTCTGTGCACAACTGGTCAAGGTTAGTGAGCCTGCAAACATTGATTATACCATCCACCAGGGTCCTCACTATAGCGCTCTTTTCTTTCCTTTATTTACAAGCTATGTTAAATCATTTTCTGCAATCACCAGTGGCTATATATGCTACAAGACGTCAGCTTATGGACTTCGGTCTCAGCTAGAAGATCAAAAGTTGGATCACATTATGCTGGAATTCAGCGTAGGATCCTAGGATTCAGCTGCAAGATATCCAGGTTGAGAAATTCGGTCACCTGGCTGCAGACTTATCTGTGCTCGAATAGCTTCCTATGTTTGTTGATATGCTTTCTTAGTGGGTGCCTGCCAAAAGCTGTGTGCTGCTGGACTGGAATAGTTGGCCCTGGAAACTGTGAATGCACGTATATTCTAATCCTTGGCATGCCAGCAAAAGGATGAGACTATGTTGCTTTTTAAATCATGTGTTCTTGCTGGGTATGTGTTATATACCTTTGACTATTGGGGATCGAATAAACTCTAACTAATGAGGGGTTCCTTCTCCCTGTATTGTGTGAGTAGTGTTATGCCCACAGATAAGCAGTTTGGGAATTCAGTGGGATGAACCCTGGTCCATGCGGTCTTTCTAAAGGTGGTCGGGCCGCAGACGAGAGCACGCAGTGACCCCTGTGTCTCCACACCAAATGCAGTGGACTTTCCTAAAAAAGGCTTTTTGTTTGGTCAATGACCCATCCCTTAGTTTGCATTTTTACTAAAGATGGACTTTTTGAGTTATCTTTTTTTCAGTTCTTCCTTGACCAAGGCCTGTGTTTTTGTTAAAGTTATATTTCCCCTTCCCAAATTTTGTGTTGTTTATGCTTTCCCCTACTGTGCATTGGGCATGCTTGCAGCCTTTGGGATCCAACTCAAAGACCTTAATGAACAAAGCCCTTCATGATCTTTCCATCACTTTAACAGTCTGTGTGCTGCTAATCCCTGTGGGACTTTTTGTTATTTTTATATACAATGTATATTGTTATGTTTGTGTTTGAGACTTATAGTCTGTGATATAGTAAAGAATTTTGAGTTCACTCCTTGTAGGCTTGACTGTTTCAGCAAACAGGTGATTTGATACTGCCCTAAAGAGAATAGTAAACAAGCCACAGGCCTCTGGCCTTATGGTCTGATGTATGGAAATGCAAGATACTACACGGACTACAAAAGGGCTGGCCAAGTGCACTTCTCAAGGGCTGCAAACAGTGCATGTTTTCACGATTTCCTTAGCATTGCACAAGGTGCTGGAATCATCACCTCTTCCAGTGATGAAGTTAGCATCTGTCCAATGCTAAGGAAATCCAGAAAACGTGCACTGTTTTCAGATCTTGAGGACTGTAGTTGGCCACCCCAGCCCTCTCTGTGGAAGTAGCCAGGGCAGGAGGAATCAAAGTGACTCTCTCTGCCTCATAATATTGAATCTTGCATTTGGAAATTTTGTCTGAATCACATTTTTTCAGAGATTTACATGTTAGCTGAGCTGTACTGCAATTTTTGGGAGACAGAATTAAATAATCAGCAGTTGAAGAATTGGCTTTAGTACTACCGTATGTGTATGCTGTTCAACTAGGGATGGGCGAATCTACTCGTTACTACTCGGTACTTGCCAAGTAGTAAGGGATTCGCCCGACTCGTTACTCTGCGAGTAATCGCAGGGATTACTCGCACAGTAATGAGTCCGCCCCTCCCCCCCCCACTCCGGTCCTAAGTTAGGACTGGGCTGGGGGGAGCTAGCAGGGAGCGAAGGAAGGGAGGGGGCAGAAATGCTCCTTACCTCTCTTCCGGCTTCTGCTGAGTGCTCTGTGCTGGGCTCCGGGTCCTGCGGGCTGCGGCAGCTCCAGGGTCCTAGAGCCCGCCTGCTCTCCCTGTGTACAGACATACATGTCTGTGCACAGAGATATAGCAGTGCTGAGATTGTTCTCAAGCCTGCTATCCCTGTGTACAGACATGTATATCTATGCACAGGGATGTAGCAGAGTGGACATTGCGTTTTGGACTACGTCGGACGGAAGAGGATTTTTTTAATTAAAGATAGAGTCCCTAATGGCTTTTTTTTTTATTTCTAATAAAAAAATTTTCTCTGTGTTGTGTTTTTTTTCTATTGATTACTGGAAATTCATGGCGGTCATGTCTAATATTGGCGTGACCGCCATAAATTTCGGCTTAGGGCCAGCTGATAATACAAAGCTGGCCCTAACCCCTTTATTACCCAGTGAGCCACCCGCCACCAGGGCCACTGGAAGAGCGGGGTTCAGTGCCAGAAGATGGCGCTTCAATGAACGCGCCATCTTCTGGGGCGGCTGCGGGCTGCAATTCGCAGCGGGGGGGTGCCCAGAAGGCTTGGGCCTCCCTGTGCTGTGGATTCCAGCCCCCAGCTGCTTAGCTGTACCTGGCTAGACATAGAAATTGCGCGGAGCACCACGCATTTTTTTTTTATTATTTCATGAAATTCATGAGATAATAAAAAAAGGGGGCTCGCCTATATTCTTGTGTCCGGCCAGGTACAAATAGGCACCAGGGGGTTGGGGGCAGCCCATCGCTGCCTGCTGGATCCGGCTGGTTCCAGAAATACGGTAAAGCTCACGTCATTTTTTTTTCTGAAAAATCATTAAACCAATCCAAAAAAAGGGACTGCATCTTTATTAACCCCTCGACCATGGTCCAGGAGTTAATAAAGATGCAGTCCCTTTTATTTATATTGTTTTATGGATTTTTCAGAAAAAAAAATGACGTGGGCTTCGCCGTATTTCTGTAACCTCTCCCCCCTCACCCACCCTCAACCCCTCCCCCCCCCCCCACCCCCGTTCAATCTTTTTTTTTTGCTATTCTTTAAAAGCCAGCGGCTTTTTGCCGCTGGCTTTAAAAGAATAACATGGGGAATGGCAGGTTTTTCCTCTGCTGCCAGACCCCTTATAGGGTCCGGCAGCAGAGGAATCGCTACAATACTCATTCCCCATTCATTTACATTGGACTTGCTAGACTCGCAACGAGTAGCGAGTCCTGGACTCAGACTCGTTAGAGTCTAGCGAGTCCGAGTAATTTAGGATTCGCCCATCTCTATGTTCAACCTGTGATATAAATGATTAGGTGTCTGTATTTGTTAGGTCAGTATGAACACAGCAATACCAGGTTAATATAGTTTATTTTTTGATTTGGCTACAATCACGCAATTGCTATTTCACTTTTTGTGAAGTAGAATCAAGAAGAAACAGAAATTCAGGAATTGTTTTCTTTTGTTTGTTTTTACGTCATTTACTGTGTCATAAAAAAGTGATAAGCCAGCGTTAATCTCCGGGTTACACCATTACCAAATATTTTTTTCAAGTTTTGCCATGTTTACGACATACATACTATTTTATAGAAAAAAAAAAGTTTTGCATTGCTGATTGAGAGCTATAGTGTTTTTTTTTTATCTTTCTGCGGATTGAGCTGTTTGGTGGCTTGTTTTTTGTGGGAAAAATGATGTTTTCAGCAAGACTGTTTTTATTTACCGTATATACTAATGTATAAGCCGACCCGTGTATAAGCCGACCCCCCTACTTTTGCCCCAAAAATCTGGAAAAACCTATTGACTCGTGTATAAGCCGAGGGTGGACCCCAGCACAGGTATACAGCCCCCAGCAGTGTGGTATACAGGTCCCCCCAGTGGTATACAGGCCTCCCCAGTGGTAGTATACAGCAGCCCCAGTGGTAGTATACAGCAGCCCCAGTGGTAGTATAAAGCAGCCCCAGTGGCAGTGGTAGTATATAGCAGCCCCAGTGGTAGTATACAGCAGCCCCAGTGGTAGTATACAGCAGCCCCAGTGGTAGTATACAGCAGCCCCAGTGATAGTATATAGCACCCCCAGTGTGTATATACAGCAGCCCCAGTGGTAATATACAGCAGCCCCAGTGGTAGTATACAGCAGCCCCAGTGGTAGTATACAGCAGCCCCAGTGGTAGTATATAGCAGCCCCAGTGGTAGTATACAGCAGCCCCAGTGGTAGTATATAGCAGCCCCAGTGGTAGTATATAGCAGCCCCAGTGGTAGTATATAGCAGCCCCAGTGGTAGTATATAGCAGCCCCAGTGGTAGTATATAGCAGCCCCAGCAGTAGTATATAGCAGCCCCAGTGGTAGTATATAGCAGCCCCAGTGGTAGTATACAGCAGCCCCAGTGGTAGTATACAGCAGCCCCAGTGGTAGTATATAGCAGCCCCAGTGGTAGTATACAACAGCCCCAGTGGTAGTATACAGCAGCCCCAGTGGTAGTATATAGCAGCCCCAGTGGTAGTATACAGCAGCCCCAGTGGTAGTATATAACAGCCCCAGCAGCCCCAGTGGTAGTATACAGCAGCCCCAGTGGTATACAGCAGGCCCCCTGGGGGTACCCAGCAGCCCCCAGGGGGTACCCAGCAGCCCCCTGGGGGTCCCCAGCAGCCCCCTGGGGGGTCCCCAGCAGCCCCCAGGGGGTCCCCAGCAGCCCCCAAATGCTGGCACTCGCCCCCCCTTGCAAGGGCCCCCCCCCGCTTCTCTTACCATCCCGGTCTTCTGATCAGCGCTGCTCCTCAGCGCTCCGTCCTCTCTGCTCCTGGCCTGCTACATCCGGGATCCCCGGCCGTGACGTCATATGCCTGCGACGGCCGGAGATCCCGGATGCAGCAGCAGGATGGACGGACGGAGCAGCGAGGAGCACCGAGGAGCGGCGATGATCAGAAGACCGGGATGGTAATATAACCAGCGGGGGGGGGCCATTACAAGGGGGGCGAGTGCCAGCATTTGGGGGCTATATGCACTGCTTCCCCCTGCCGCTGATTGACAGGGGGAAGCAGTGCATATTTAATGAGCGGCCCCACGTGACGGGGCCGCTCATACAGCAGCCCCCCCCGCCTCCTCCAGCCTCCACAGCCCCCACCACAGCCACCACACCATGGGCCCCCGTATAGACCCGTTTATAAGCCGAGGGGGAGACTTTTCAGCCCAAATTTTGGGCTGAAAAACTCGGCTTATACACGAGTATATACGGTATATATCTCTTTTGATCGCTTTTTATTCCACTATTTAATCAGCTATATCATGAAAATACATCCTTTTTGCTAGTTTTTTTTAATTTTTTTTACTTTGTTAACTGAAAGGGTTAACTAGTTTGACATTTTTTATAGAGCACTTTGTTACAAATGTGGCAATACCAAATATGTACAGTTTAACTAATCTTTGATTTTTATATAATTTATTTATAATTATATTATAATATAACTATTTATGGACTTCTTTTGTTCCTTATTTTCTGGGGGTTATTAATGCTTTTTAATTTTACTTTTTTACTTAGTCACTTTACAGGACATCACCTTCTGCTGCTCCACTGTACTGTAATGAATGATCATTACAGTTCAGCGCAGCTGTCAGAGCTGCAGTGTCAATGCAATGTCCAAGCCCCATGGATCATGCTGCAGACAGTCAGCTGACTCGGGGTTATGTGATTTGGAGTCAGGCGACCATTGAGCCACCATGGACCTGATTGGGAGCTCGCGATGTCATTGCAGTGGCTTGATTCGCAGGGAGACAGTGCACGATCTCCGAATTCCTTGGTGCCATGATAGTTATCAATTGTGGCATTTAGGGCGTTATAACAGGCAGGGACAATACAGGGAACTGCTCCCCTCACTGTTCACAGATGGTATGAGTCTAGGTGAGTATTTATAAGAGAATCCTGGGCACTAGTGGCTTTAATTTTAGCTCAACCAGCCTGCACTCTAGGGTGCTGCACAGGTCTTAACAAAAAGACTGTGATAAAATAATAATAGAAGAAAAAGACGGCACTCACCCTGTTTGTTCTTAAAAGTGCACTTCTTTTATCCATGTGCATGGTGGGTTACAGGAGGTTAGGGAGGGATAAGAGTCTAGGGGAGTGGTCACTGCAGGTCACACCACCCCGCTTCATACTGCAGGGGTCTTAAACTCCAGGTCTCGAGGGCTGCACACAGTGCAGGTTTTTAGGATTTCCATTGCATTTGACAGTTGGTAATCAAGTTATCATCGGTCAAATTCTAAGGAAAACCTGGAATGTGTGTGGCCCTCGAGGCCTGGAGTTTGAGACCCCTGGATTAGAGGATTGTACATCACAGCACAATCTCTTCAGTCAAGGCTGGAGGGGGTGACCCTGCAGACTCCTAGTTACAGCCTGTAATTGGAGCTGTCAGAGCCCCAATCATAGCGGGAACTTAATGAGTCAGGCAATTTCATTTGCTGAATCGCTGAAATCTCTATGATTGGCTGTTAAGAATTGAAAACCAAATCACAGCAATTGTAGCTGCGATATGGAGAATCCACCCCCTGCGGCTCAAGCTCCGATGCCATGCTGATAGAATTAGCAGGCACTTTCAACTGATAGCCATTTTTGCAGCTACAGAACCAGATTTTCACCAGGACTTATCGTTACATCAAAGGTCGGTAAGTACCACCAACCTTAGATATAACAGTATGTCAAAGGTTGTGAAGGGGTTAATGACTGCCATATAGTATCCTTATGATAATCGCAGAGGGTATCTAAGATGATTAACTAAGATAAACAGTTGTACATCAGGCCCCTTGCGGCACCCAAATCGCATGGCAGTGGGGTGATGCCAACCTAGGATGGTGGGTGAGAGGCTTATTATAGTTGTGCAAAAAAGCTGTACGTTCTACACAACTAACAAATAGTCATAGTAAAAGAAAACAGCATTTTGTGTGTCCATCTTGTAAAAAATATGTTTTCAACCCCCCAATAACACTTCATGAACTTTTCCCAAATATTGTGACAAGGATTTTAAAATAATAGGATGTAAATATATTAATGAAATTGTTGCAATTTTTAAAACTTTGTCATATTCGGAGAAAATACACAAATATTATTTATTTTTATTTAGGTTAAAAGGAAACTATGTAGAAAATTGCCGCAATATATCCCCTCTACTTCTTGGCTTGTTACTGTGAGCGTCCACAGGACATAAGCAATGGGAATAGCCATTTATTTTGCCAGAGTATATTCCAGCTCAAGGCTATGTGTCAGTAAGAAAAATGAATCGAGAGACAGAAAGAATTTCCAAAGATTCATCTTAATGAAAGATTCTGTTTGTGTAAACAGAGCGTGGAACAGTCAAGGGTTCAGTATGCAGGTTTTTGGAACATATCCTCAAGAGGACAAATCTGATAAATTGTTTTACACCAATAGGGAATAAATATTGGAACTTTATTAATCACAAACCATTTATCTTTTAATTTGCTGCAACAAATTTTTTAATACATAGTTATATATATTTATCGTCTTTATAGAAAATATGAAAAATACAAAATTTTTCTAATTTACATAAGAGAAACAAATATAAAGTAAATATACATAGTTGTGCTCAAGAGTTTACATACCATGGCGGATTTTTTGCTTCCTTGGCTTTTTTCATAGAATATTAATGGTAACACTAAAACTTTTTTCCACTCTGGGTTAGTGGTTGGGTGAAGCCATTTATTGTCAAACTACTGTGTTTTCACTTTTAAATCATAATGAAAACCAAAATCACCCAAATGACCCTGATCAAAAGCTCACATACCCTGGTGATTTTGACCTGATAATATGCACAGAAGTTGACACAAATGGGTTTGAATGGCTAATAAAGGTAACATTCTCACCTGTGACCTGTTTTCATGTAATCCGTGTGTTTGCATAAAAGTTGAGTGAGTTTCTGAGATCCAGACAGACTTTTGCATCTTTCTTCCAGCCACTGACGTTTTTGGATTGTGAGTCATGGGGAAAGCAAAATAATTGTCAACTGATTTACAGGACAAGATAGTTAAACTGTATAAAACAGGAAAGGGATACAAAAAGATATCCACGGAATTGGTAATGCCAGTCATAAGTGTTCAAACTGTGATTAACAAATGGAAAATCAGGGGCTCTGTGAAAACCAAACCACGATCTGGTAGACCAACAAACATTTTGTCCACAACTGTCAGGAAAATTGTTCAGGATGCAAAGAAAAATCCATAAATAACAGGAGCTTAAATATAGGATTCACTCAATGAGGCACTTGAAGAAACATTGGCTACATGGTCGAGTTGCCAGAAAAAAAGCCATTACTGCGTAAATGCCATAAAGTATATCTCCCACAATATTCCAAACAGCACAGAGACAAGCCTCCAAATTTCAGGAATAAGGTAATTTGCAGTGATGAGAACAAAATCAAACTTTTTGATCACAACCATAAACATTATGCATCAGTTGCAAGGGTCGGGGTACTCAGACAATCCGGGGCATCAGTCATTAGTTCATGGTGGCAACCCCAACAGCCGTGGCCATGACCAAGCATGTTAAAGGGGAAAAGTTCAGGGGAAACTGTTTGTTGTGATGCTATCTGAGGTATCTGGTCAGATTGGACCAGCACTGCTTGTAGTGTTCCCCAGGTGATAGATGTGGTAGCTTGATGGAGTACTCCCTTTAGATGGATCAGGCCCCTGGAGTGTATTGAGGGTGAAGTAGTGATGATGGTGGTAGTAGCCTCAGGTGCAGGAAGGTACAGGAAGAAGAAGACAGACACAGAAGGTTTGCAGTTCTTTTCTTACAGTCTAGGGCAGAGACATCCCAGCCGGGGCACTGTATTGTCCAAGGTTGCAGCTTGGCCAGCTCACAAGTAGTCTGGGTTCACCTCACTGAGACACAGAGTATAAGGCCTTTCCTTGCTGCCCATTACTGTTGGACACTTTGCTACGCCTTTCCTTCCTAGTGTCCTAATGGACCCTCTGCAGTTCCTTCGCTTGGGAGAGTCCACCTGGGTGGCCACTGCACATGAATTTCAGTGACCTCCAGTTTCTCGGCTGGTCCTGAAATACCTAGACTGAATTGGGGCCAGTACCCCTGTGCAGCTGGTTCCTCTGCCTGGCCATCCAGCCAGCTGCAGATTTGGGTTCTCAGGCCTGTAGATGAGCAGCCGACCCTCCTGCATGAGTCCTGTTCTCTCCTCAGCTGCCTGACTTAAATAGAACTCACTCCATCTTGCCTCAATGTTGTTGTCTTCCCTCAGTCCTCTCTCCCACCAACTAACTCCGAGCCCTGAACTTAACTATCTCCTCCATCCAGCCAGAAGATGTGTACTGTTCTATCAGTGAGCCTCTTCCACCCAGCATCTCCCTGGCCTGCAGTTTGGATAGTGTTGGGTGTGCGAGTAGTCTCAGCAAAGCTTCCCCTGTTAACTGTGAGCATGATACTAACCCTATTGGATAGGTGCAGTACCACTGTGACGACTGAAACGCAGGGGTGCCACATTGCCAATTGTTAAACACAGACAAATGTTACAAGGTGGTAATGATAAGGACACAAAAATTTTCTTTTGCATAGATAACAACTCCCTCCTTTTATGGGAGGCACATTTCTTGAATGTTACAAAGTACCAAAAGTAAAAAAAAATACAAAAGTGTAAAAACGTAGCATACATAAAATATATAATAACTTTCAGCAATGATGTTAGTGCAATGCGTCGCTTCACAGCATTTTAAGTGCAATCTTTTGCAATGATGCCAGTATGGTGCTTCACATCGCAGTGCTCAAGTGCAATCGGTGGGTTACTGCCTCAAACCACTTTACACTTCGGCCCTGGACATGGCTTCAGGGCGTAGAGACCACATTGACCTTATTCTTTGTCCACACCGACCGTTTTTGAGGTGTGGGTTTAATGCAACATTTTCAGGGTGCAAACGTTGAATAATAAAGTGCAACTTGTTCCGGAGATGCGACTTAAAGTCCTGAACCGAAAACCAACAGAAAAGCACCTTAAAGGTACCTTTACACGCCGCTACAGAAGGTTAAAAACAACCGGGTTACGGAGACAAATGTATCTTGCACCGTCAAATCAACCCGAGGTAGCGGCGTGTAAACTAGCTTGTTGCTACCCGTTACTTTCAGCACCTGTTTCAGAGCAGTGCTCTAAAACAGGTTGATTTCAACCCGATGGTAGCAACGTGTAAATGAGGAACAGGAGGGTTTTTTTCAACACCTAGTTATCTACCTGGGGCGTGACACAGCCTCCGGGATACCGCGCCCCATCAGCGATCATTGGTCGAAGATGCTACGTTACGATTGGCTCTCCCTTCACAGGCCGCCATTTTGTATGAGCTGTCACTTCAGCACTAGAGATACGTGTCGTATGCATGATCAGATACATTAGTACAATTACGCGGCCACACAATTGCGGAAGGGCAAAGTATAGTACGGCATGGTCCTTATATAGTGTGTACATTCTCATACCACATAAAAAGGAATAATGCTGTGTACAGCGCACAAGGTTGCACTACGCACTGACCTGGGTTCTTGTTCTGTAGGTGCCGCAGAAGTGTTTCTGCCGTGTCAGACATGCGCGTAGGGCGACTTTGAATGTTGTGTCGCCCCGCCTGCGACCTTACTGACGTCATGACGTTGGTTTCAGTATCACTCTGCCTGCAAGGTGCAAGCCCCTCCTCTGCACACAGCATTACAGTTATGGCCACCACACAGCGCGCTGCAACGTGGGGGATGGCTGAGTTACTGGTCCTTATAGACCATTGTGACCGGTATGATTATTGGGGCCACCATCACCACCGGCATCCCAGGCTGCGCAATCGCGGCACCGTTAGGCGGATGCAGCGGGCCCTGCTCAACCAACTGGGGGTGAAGAGACCGCTAAAGCTATACAAAAAAAAATAGCGGATCTGAAGCAGAAATGCCCAGGCCGCATAGTGGACATCCGTGCCCAGATTGCCAGGCTGCGCGGTGAGTAATATTTGGGGCCAAACACAAATTTGCCCATGTATAAGCACCAAACTACTCATATATGTTGACAAACATATTATAAGGAGACTGTGGGCTACGGCGGTACCCATGCAATGGGGTAACATATATTCACCCAAATATTGAGGGGGTGCCAACACGTCTGCCTTAACCTCAGTGTTTTTGGGGCAAAGATGAGACCACAGTGTTAGTTGATTTACAGACAATAACCACACTACTGTCCCATACACACACTACATGCATAGCACATGAACTAACAACATATCGGCCCTAATGCAAACACATTGCCCCACAATCTAAATGTGCAAACACCTCTGTGCTGAACCCTTCTTCTGAGATTGCAATGATTGTATTTTCAAATACAGATGCCGATGATTCCTCATCGGAGGATGCTCCCCCGGAACCACCTGCAGGTGCCCAACAAACACCACCACCTCAAGAGGCTGCTGGGAGCCCATCCCCACAAGGGAATAGCCCGTCCCCAGGGCATGATGCGGAGGAGGATCATGAAGACTCAGCAGGTGTTGAGGAGGAGATGCCTTCCCCATCAGGGCCGGCGGCGGCAGATGGTGATCATCCAGCGGGGCTGAAGCCAGAGCTGGCATCCCCTGCTGGGCCGGATGAGGCCATGCCTCAAGCTGCAATTGAGCCAGCCTTGGAGGATTATGGTGGTAAGTGTGTTTTGTTGTGTGCCTGCACACTGTAAGCAGTGTGGTCTTTTGTTGTCATTAGGATTTGCACCCATTTTGTGAATAATGTTCTTCACCCATTTTTGCAGATGGAGAACGTGCTGGAGCTGCGGGGTGGAGTGTCAGTGCCTCCCCATCACCCACTGATAGTGAGGAGGAGGTTGAGTCCAAGGGTAAGGAGCATATTTGTTGGTTGAACATACTAAACCGCCATAGGGACTATTAGAATGTAAATGTCTTTTTTATCACAATACAGGTGTACCTACAATGGAGGACGTGATGAGGGCACACCGTGATTTTTCACGACGGCTACACTGGGCACACCGATGCGGGCAACAAGACCTGGCCCGGTTGCCTGCCATGCTGGCTGCCCTGCAGCAACATCATGGTGGCCTCCAATGATGTGGCAGAACCCCCACACCTAAATGGGCTGACCTGCCCTGAAGGACTGTTGTCCTTGTTGGACAAAAAATGTTGACTGTTGCCTTGTTGGCTTTATTTTTTTTTGTTCTTGCCCCCGTTGGGCTCTTTTCTTATAGTGTCCCACATTGGGACCATGGGGAGTGTGTTGTGGCTACCCTGTTGGCCTCTTTTCTTATAGTGTCCCACATTGGGACCATGGGGAGTATGTGTTGTGGCTACCCTATTGGCCTCTTTTCTTATAGTGTCCCACATTGGGACGATGGGGAGTGTGTTGTGGTTACTCCTACCCTCAAACACAATTGTGTCTATTGTGGCAAATGTGTGGCACACATGTTTGTGTCAAATAAAATTTGAAACTACAAATTATGTGTGTTCTTTGATGTCACCACACACATGTTATGGTGGCCAACATGTTAAGTCCCTAGCTGGGTGCCCCAGATGAGTAGACCTCTTTGAAGTGTAACTACATGTTACCAGGCCACATTGTGTTCCTGCAGTGCCGCCATTACCCACAGTGTGTGGATACTCTTGCCTATATTTGGACCAGAAACATTCACACAGTAAACACAATTTGGTTGTTAGTGGGCAAATTGAAGACTCAAATGTGTGGTAAAATTATATTTATTTAAAAAAAAAAAAAATAAACCACAAAAATAACTAATAACACAGGCCAATTAGGCAACAAGCAAAAGTACAATTTAAAAAAGAAAACACAAAGGCAATTGGGGTTTGTGTAAAAAATAATAAGTCCAGACGGCCAATTCAGTGCATTGGCTAGTAGTGTCCACCATCCTCATCATCCTCCTCTGTTGGCTCTGACCATGCCTCCACCCCCCCCCCCTCTCATGGCAGCCCTGCCCTGCCTGAGAGCGTCGATATCGTTGACTACGTCTTGTTGGGAGAGTTGGGGTACGGGTCCGGGGCAGTCTCCTCACACGCTGTTGTGGTTGGGCGGGCGCAAGGGGCCAAAGGGTGTTCCTCTGTGGGGGCGGAATCGCACACCCCCATTGCAGGGCCCCATCTGCGCCCGCATCAAGGACACGGTCGAAGACCCGCTGAGCGATCTCCCTCTGTTCCGGCTCGATCTTGTCGATCCTGTCGCTGACGTGGAGGGCGTAACTAAAAATGTGGGTCCGTTGCTCATCCAAAAGGACACGTCTGGCCCAGGTGCTCAGCTCGGTCTCTGGTGAGGCTGGTCTTCTTCTCCGCCGAATAGCCGAGCTGGGCACCGGGCCCGGACCCCCATCACTAGTTACGTCCTCCAGCTTGCCCGCTGATGTTGTTGGGCGAGCCTCACCAGCGGCAGGCTCCTCCGCTATGGAGCCGGCCTGCTCAGGGGCCTGTGGAAAGAAAAGGAAAAAAGAAACATAACATCAATACCACAAAGCAGCATCATTTCTGTCAATTAGTGATGGTCGAATCTACTCGTTAGGACTCGTTACTCTGCGAGTAGTAAGAAACTCGCAGGAGTTGGTACTCTGCGAGTTTCCAAGCGATTACTTGCACAGTAACGAGTCCAATGCAAATCAATGGCAATCCTAGTTTTGTCAGAGTTTGCATTCAGTATGTTTCTCAGTCGCTAAACTCGCTATCACATCGCTGTCTATGTAGCTGGATTGTCCCCAAATCGTTTAAACACTAGCACCGGTTCACGGATACCTGCTGTCAGCAGCGAGTCTACGGCTGAGCGAGTCTACGACTCCTGTATACTGTATTCGGGACTCGCTGAATACAGAATATGTTAATGTTCAGAGACAGCCTAGCATGTTAGCAGCCTAGCATGTTAGGTCAGAAAACTGTGAAGATGGACAAGCATGTTAGCCAATCATATTCAGTAATGCCGCAGCCATGTTGGTTGTGGCATTACTATGATTGGCTGCTGTCCATCGTGATGCCTATGTCATGTATGACAGGCAAGGCTGTATATAAGGCTTTCCCCCACCATTTTGGGCACATTCCTGTGACGATTTGAGCTAGTGCAAGGCGAGTAGGGAGACTTGGAGCAGATCAGAGATAGGGATTGTCAGTGAGTGTAGGAAAATCACCTCAAGATTCCTCACATATAACCAAAACAGCTCTTCTGAGAGCTACCAGGATGGAGGAATGCTGTGTACAGGATTGTAGGCAGGGAGACAGGCAGGCAGGAGCAGCTTTACAGTGCATACAGCACCGACCTCAGAGCTTAGCTTAGTCACTCAGCCTTCCTCAGAGCTGAAATCAGAGGCTTAGCTGAGCTAATATTTCATTTTTTGTAGGGAGAGTGCGTTGCTTCTCTGCGAAGTGATAGCACACACTTTACCTCTCTGCCATGACGCAGACAGCACCAAACTCCTTATTGGTGACTGCTTCTGCGACATAACTAATTTTTTGTAGGGAGAGTGCGTTGCTTCTCTGCAAAGTGATGAATTTCATTAGATAATAAAAAAAAAAGGCGTGGGGCTCCGCACAATTTCTATGTCTAGCCAGATACAGCTAAGCAGCTGGGGGCTGGAATCCGCAGCACGGGGAAGCCCAAGCTTTCTGGGCCCCCCCCCCGCTGCAAATTGCAGCCCGCAGCCGCCCAAGAAGATGGCGCGTTCATTGAAGCGCCATCCTCTGGCGCTGAACCCGCTCTTCCAGGGCCCTGATGCGGTGGCTCACTGGGTAATAAAGGGGTTAGGGACAGCTTTGTGTTATCAGCTGTCCCTAAGCCCGAAATTTATGGCGGTCACGACAATATTACACATGACCGCCATGAATTTCTATTAAATTGTTTAAAAAAAAAAACACACAAAGAAAATTTTTTTATTAGTAATTACAAAAAAAAGCCATTAGAGACTCCATCTTTAATCAAAAAAATACTCTTCCGTCCGACGTAGTCCCAAACGCGGTGTCAGCTCTGCTACATCCCTCTACATAGTAATTTTTTTCTTTTTAATATTCTTTAAAAGCCGGCGTCTTTTTGCGCTGGCTTTTAAATAATAAAATGGGGAATTGCAGTTTTTTTCTTCTGCTGCCAGACCCCTTATAGGGTCCAGCAGCACAGGAATCGCTGCAATACTCGCTTCCCCATTCATTAACATTGGACTCGCTAGACTCGCAAAGAATAGCGAGTTTCCAACTCGGACTCATTAGAGTCTAGCGATTCCGAGTATTTTAGGATTCGCCCATCTCTACTGTCAATTGGCCAGAGGCCAACACTATCCCCAACACCACACAACACACCAGCACCTACACAACCAACATAGACCAGAAAGGATCAAGGCTAGGGTGCCGAACACCTGCACGTGTCATGTATACTCACCTGTGGCATCCAACCCACTGTGCCCTAAACATACATTGTTAACATTCACTATGGTTTAAGCTAAAATTGATATGTGACCACAGGAGATTGATGCTGGCTGTAATACAGTGCACGTTCATGTGCCTGAGCCAGACATAACAAATAAATTAACAATCAATGGGCTGGCTCAAGAAAACATACACTACATGGGCCAAAGGCTACACACATGTGTGGGTTATCAAGTTACTATATGTTGCTGGGGCTAACATCAACTACACCAAATCAGCATTGGGGATAATATGCAAACCAATTTACAAATCATCCCTGTTCGTTTATTGTAACGGACATGGAGAATGGCTGTTTGATAAGATTTCTGATTTAACAAGCAATGCCCCTGAGGCCACACACCACATCAAAAAATGGTTTGAAAGGAGATTAAAAGAAATATAGAATTGGGTTGTGGGCAAGCATGCAGACAACCACAACAGAGACGCAAACATTGTGTCCCACCACCGTAACACAATTACCCACCTCCTGTGGCGCAGAGTGGTCTTGGGCAGGGCCTACAGGGGACGCGGGAAGGGGGTTGTTGGTCCTCGTACCACGTGAGCTCCCATGGCCAAGGGTGAAGGTGAGGAGTAGAGATGAGCCACCACCCCGATGTTCGTGTTCGATTCGATTCGGCGAATCGACGGGGTGTTCGACGAATGCATAATTACAAGGCTGCAGCAGACAGGCACGCCTTTGAGACTAATTCAGAAACAGAGAACTCACACAGGATGGACGTAAATATAACCCCTTCTCTACTTTACAAAATCGATTTTTTTCTGCAAAAGGGATGGCTAGAAATGATAATAGGTGGTGCAGGGACAGGTCTAAAGATGCGGGGGGGGGGGTCACTTTATAGAGTTAGGTTCCCTTTAAACTTTATAACCTGGACGGTAAACTATTAGATCTTGCACACCAGGAACGAGTTGTGAAAAACTTATTTTTTTTTTTACTGTTCTCCCCTCTCCCCCAGACTCTATAGCAAAACCCAGAGAGTCAGGGGAGGGAGGTGTCACAGCGGGGGAGCCGAGGCAGCACAACAGGCTCTATATCATTTCATCACCGTCTTTAAAATGCTGATAAGATAATACTCTGTGCCCCCTGCACTTCCGGGTTCGGAGGGAGCGCCATGCTGTTGTCTGACCCTGCGTGTTGCTGCGTGCACGCTCCTGACGTCCCTACAGCAGGGTAAGTTTGCACCTTCACTGCCGGTGTCAGTACAGTGTGTATCGTGCGCTGCAGAGGAGGAGAGAGGCTGCTGTAGTTGGGAACAGCCGAAGGGGAGCGATGGAGCGGGGGGGGGTGCAGGAATATGAATGTGGCACAGGGGTGCAGGGAAATAGATGGGGCATAGGGGCAAAAGGATATGGATGGGGCACAGGGGCACAGGGATATGGATGGGGCACAGGGATATGGATGGGGCACAAGGGTGCAGGGATATAGATGGGGCACAGGGGTGCAGGGATATGGAAGGGGCGCAGGGATATGGATGGGGCACAGGGTGCAGGGATATGGATGGGGCACAGGGGTGCAGGGATATGGATGGGGCACAGGTGAGGAGGTCGACAGGGTAGGGGGGTAGGAGGGTACCTGGGCTGATGGCGACTTGGATGGAAGATCACGGCTGGTCGGTCCCCGGTCCCCTGCCCTGGACCCTCCATAGAGGGGATGGTGGGGGATGATGGTGGTGAAGGGGATTGGTTATGTGACACCACCTGTGGTACCTGGTAAAGTGTATACCAGCACTGCGGCCAGCCGCTGAGGTGATGGAGGTGCAACTCAGTGTAGTACAGCTCCCCACAGGTGGAGCTTTACCTCAGGGCAGCGGGGATGGATGAGGGGAGTCATAGTAGCGTCTCTGTGGTCAACACTGTTGGTAGCGGCGGTTAAGCAGGCACACACACACAGTAGTCTTTGTTTCAGTACATTTTACTGATGACAGGTTAACAGGTACAGTCCAGAGAAGTAACCAGGTCCCGATGCAATTTGGGACTTTCACCTTGGAGAGTTGTGAGGCCTCCTCTGTCACTGTGCACTGTGGTTTTGAAGTAAGTTCAGCCTGTAACTGAACTCGCTGCACCTTCTTCCCTCCCAGGGCCTTGCTCTATAACCGACAATCAGGTCCTTCTGTGGGGTCCCTATTCTTCCCTTGCCCCTGGTCCTGTGCTTGGTCAGTTTCGAGTTTCTCTTAGTTTGTTACCTCAGGGAATTAGTTTCTCCTGGTCCTTCCGGGCTTTTCCTGCTGCAGTGAATGCGTAGCAGTGTCAGACTCTGGTGTCCGGGTGAGCTAAAGGGAAGCTTGATCTGCTCCCTTCTTTAATTCCCTGCTTCCTCCACTGGCCTCCGACCCTCTCCCTATGGTGCAGCAAAGCTGGGTCAGCGTTCCCTGGTCCTAGGTCTGGCTTTATCCCAGCAACCAACTCCTTCACTCCTGCTCTCTCCTCTCTCTGGAACTATTTGAAACAACTGACTCCTCCCCTCAGGCCTGGATCTTTTATAGGGAATCTGGCTTAAGGCAGCCAGTAGAGCTCCCCCTTAAGGTCTGGGGTGGAAGGTGTTGTGCGCTGTGTGTACCAAGGTGTAAATCCCTCCTTGCAATGATGGATCCTGTGGCAATCCCCTGCAGGGATGCCACATTCCCCCTAGTTAAATACAGTCCTCTGGGACTGAAACATTTTTCATGAACACAACATAAATATTTACATTTGAAAATTGAACAGAGTTTCAAAATTGAAAATGTACAAAAACCAGGGAGAAATGGGAAAAAACGGGTAACCAGTCCATAAAGTGCTAGTCCATCCGCTGCAGGCTGTTTAAAGGGTGTTTGCCACTACCAGTCCTGTGGCTATGGTCCATTTTTGAAAGTAAGAAAGGAAAATTCAAAAAGTCCAACAGGTAAAGTCTCTGTAGGCTTAAAGGTTCAAAAACACAACAACAAACACTACAGGTGCCTCGGTGTAGGAGTCCTAGGTACTGCAGGGGCCTCTACCAGATCATAAGCGCTGTAGGCCTCCTTGCCCTGGGGTTACCTATTGGCCAAGAATTTGCTCTCCCTAGACAGCTCCTTACGCCATCTCCACTCATCCCTCTTACTGATGTTGTGTAACTGGTCTGGGTTGTTTTTGCCTACTCTTCACCCTTTTCTGTACATTAGCATTAATAACATATATACATTTTAAACATATTTACATTTTCCACATGTTATGGCTTATTTTCTGTACCTGAGTGGTGGGTGTCCTAGATTGACACGAGTTGACCTTCGTAATTCTGGTGTAGGATTGGTGAGAGTGGGTCTATGTGTCACAGGTTAAACTGGGTAGCAGTCTGTGACTACCTGATCTCACAGAAGGAATGGCAGGTACACCAATTGCCGGATTCTCTGGTTCCAACACAATGGGTGGTTCTTCTACTCTTGGGGTTTCTACTGCTGGTGGGAACATCAAAGTTGGAATTAGGTATGCACCTTCTATTTGAGGCCAATCCGCTGGTAATTCTCCAATGTGTGTTGGGATTGTCTTTGGCTTCTCTTTCTCAGGTTCTGGACAAGGTACATATTCTGGTTGCAACTGTTGAGGGCACTTCTTCAAATGATCTCTGGACACTGTTGCTATTGTTTCACCATGGTCTTTGCTGATGACACAGGTTTTCTGGTTATCAAATTCAGATGGTAATACAGTGCATGGTTCTTTTTCCCATTGATCTTCTAGTTTGTGCATTCTCCTTTTTCTTTAAAAAAACAATTCACCTGGTTTTAAGGGCATTCCTTGCGGACTTTTGTTAAAGTTGGTTTCTTGTCTTTCTCTAGATTTTTTCCAGACTTCTCTCAAGGCATTCTTGTATTTTCTGGTATTGTTCTTTTCTTTGAATATTCCAATCTGCATCTGTAGTATCTGCTTCAGGAACTACTTTGCCTATTTCAAAGTCCACTTGCAATTTTCCTGGTCTTGCTCTCATTAGGTATGCAGGGGTACAATTTGTTGAGCTTACTGGGATGCTGTTGTAGATGTCCACAAGATCTGGTAACTTCTCTGGCCATTGGTTTCGTTCTTCTAAGGGCATAGTTTTCAGCAATTCAATTACCACGTGATTCATCTTTTCGCACATTCCATTAGTTTAAGGATGATAAGGTGTGGTGCGAATTTTCTTGCATCCGTATAGGCGATAGAACTCTTGAAATATTTCAGCTTGAAAGGCTATGGAGGCTCTCATGCTGATCCAATTGAATCTCTCACGTAACAATATTTCCAGTTTTCTCCATCCAAAGTGTCCTGCTCCATCATGGTATGCTTCCAATACCCTTTGGACATCTCTCTTTGGAACCTCAACTTGCCATACCATTTCATGTGTTCTTGGGTTGATATACCGTCTGCACAGTTGACCTTGATAGATGAATAACCTGCTTCTTTCTTACCACAGGTACTGGCCCTCTGGTGGAGCATTCTTTTCAAGTTGGGAATCAGGTTGGGTTATTAACTTCTTTACAAGGCTCACTGCCAGATCACTGTCTTGAGTCTCCTTCCATTCATAGTGAGGCAACGGGTTTAGTGCAACAGTCTGACGGTTCTGGTAGATGTGATCTTCAGCCATTTTCCATTTTCTACTTTTATGGAAAGCAGGGAGTTCTATTTCCTCTAAGTCATCCTCTTCTTCTTCAAGTCCTTGTAGATGTACTTGAGGGTTTCTGGAGAGGGCATAAGCATTTGCGTTGTTGCGGCCTGCCCAGTATTTGATGGTAAAGTCATAGTTCGATAGTCGGGCCATCCAGCGTTGCTCCAATGCACCAAGCTTCACGATATCCAGGTGTGTTAACGGGTTATGATCCGTGAAGACAGTGAATTTCGAAGCTACCAGGTAATACTTGAACCTTTCTGTTATAGCCCAGACCAAGACCAGGAACTCCAACTTAAAGGAACTGTAGTTTTCCAGGTTCCTCTCGGTGGGTCGAAGTTTTCTGCTGGTGTAGGCATTTACTCTCTCTCTACCTTCTTGGATCTAGGAAAGGACTGCTCCCAGGCCTACATTGCTTGCGTTGGTGTAAAGGACGAATGGTAGGTTATAATCGGGGTAAGCCAGGATTTCCTCACCGGTTAGAGCCTGCTTCATCTGCTGGAAGGAATCTTCTTGTTCTTATCCC
This sequence comes from Allobates femoralis, assembly GCA_033576535.1. NCBI lineage: Eukaryota > Metazoa > Chordata > Amphibia > Anura > Aromobatidae > Allobates > Allobates femoralis. The sequence continues at coordinate 173,823,284 of JARQOC010000006.1, forward strand.
CATTCCAATAGTGGCTCTGAAGATCTTCTCTTCTTAGATTGGCCTACCAGAAGATCTTGTAGGGGCGTTGCCATCTTTGTGTAGCCCTTAATGTATCTTCTGTAGTACCCAACCAAACCTAAGAATTGACGTATTTCGGTGACGGTGGTTGGTCTCTGCCAATCCTTGATAGCTGTCACTTTTTTCGGGTCTGGTGCTACTCCATCTGCGCCAACCACATGCCTGAGGTATTGGACTTTAGGTTTCAGCAGGTGACATTTAGATAGTTTGAGCTTCATGCCGTACTTTGCTAAAGCTGAAAATACCTCCGCCAGGTATTCCAGATTTTATTCATAGGTTTTGAAATACACAATGATGTCTTCCAGGTATAAGAGTACCGTCTCGAAGTTCCGGTGTCCCAGGCAACATTCCATGAGTCTTTGAAACGTTCCTGGTGCATTGCATAACTCGAATGGCAATCTGTTGAATTTGCATAGGCCCATTGGTGTTGTGAATGCAGTCTTCTCTCGATCTTCTTCTGCAACGGAGACCTGCCAATACCCACTAGTGAGATCCAACGTGGAGAAATAATTAGCAGTCTTTAATGCAGCAAGAGACTCCTCTATTCGGGGTAACGGGTAAGCATCTTTGTGAGTGATCTTATTGACCTCCCTGTAATCCACACACATCCTCATCGTGCCATCCTTCTTTCTGACTAGGACTAAGGGGGCTGCCCAGGAACTACAGCTATATCTTTTCAACCCGGCTTCCTTCGTGTCCCGCAGCATCTCTTTGGCATGCGGGTAGTGATTTGGTGGGATGGATCTGTGTCTCAATTTAATTGGGGGATGATCTTCTGTAGGTATGTGATGGTGTACCCCTTTAACCCTCCCAAAATCTAATGGATGCTTACTGAATATTTGTTCAAACTCTTGTGCTACCCGGTAGACTCCGCGCTTCTGGTGAGAAGGGGTGGCATCAGTTCCTACGTGGAACTGCCGACACCACTCCTCTAGCTGTCCTTTGGAGTTGTTATCCTCCGTCTGACTAAATGGGGACACGGGTTTTACTGCCTGTATGTTGTTGTTACAGACAGTATACAGCTTTGCTACAGTAGCATACTGGGGTAGTTTTGCTTCCTCTTCCCACAATTTAATACACGGATTGGTACTCTTCCCTTGCGTACATCCACTACCCCTTTGGCTGTCAGTAGTGTAGGTCTATGCTCTGAATATACTGGCTCTACAACTGCTTGGTATTCCTTTCCTCTGAGACCTATAGCTGCTCGACACCATATCATCATTTCATTTTTCAGTGGTAACACAATGGCAACCGGGTCTGTTACCCGCACACTTCCAATTTCTCCCCCAGACAGATTTACCTGTTGCTTGTGAATGAGGGCTCGGATTTCTCTTTGGATGACTCTCGTCCGCCCATAACCAGCAGTCTCAGCAATCTGTCGGAGTAAAAACAACACTTCTCCAAGGCAGTTTTCAATCACATTAGTACCAATTACCATGTAGGGGTATTTTTCATCAGGATTATCCTCCACCACACATAACCCTTGGCCTTTTAATTCCACCCTCCCCAGCTTTATTGTCACTTCTCTGAACCCCACCTGATTCTGTGGTTGCCCATTAGCTGCAAGAATGACAAAGTTAGGGTCTGAGGGTCTAAGATCAGTGTCAGACCAAAATTGTTTATAAAGTATATGTGGAATGGTGGTAACCTGCGACCCGGTGTCCAGTAGGGCCGACGTGGGGATTCCATCTGGCGTAATGTTGAGGTACGGACTGCCTCCCACATACCGGTTACGCCAGTCATATGGGGCCAGTTGTCCTACTGCCGGGGGCTGGCCCTCGAGCCTAGGAATCTCGTGTTTAAATGACATCCTCTTGCAAAGTGGCCTGGTTTGTTGCATCGTAGGCAAATGGGTTGTCCTGAAGAACACAGTTTTGTCGCCAGTACATATAATGCACTCAACCGGCCGTATCCGATAGCACCCCCCCCCACACACACCTCACCTGGCCGGCGGATCCGACAGCACAACCCCCCCCCCCCGGTCCTCAGGGCTGAAGGATCTGGCTGCCACCCAGTACAAGCTCCCCTAGCCAGCCCCTGTGGCGTATACACCATGGGAGACAATTGCAACAC